>JAOUZG010017606.1:1579786-1590622 GCA_026289955.1 Argiope argentata
AGAGAGAGAGAGAGAGAGAGAGAGAGTTGTTTTAGAGACGTATTAGGCCCTATTAGAAACATGTCCCACCTCGGTTTTGATTAAAGTTCTGGGAATCTGTAGACTAGAACTTCACCAGTGAAATCTTTAAGTCAAATCCCAGTGATTATTTACCAGCATTAAAAAATAGTGGATTTTTCATACTCATTTATTAGTTATAATCGCAGTTTGGTCTGTGAATATATAAAAGCCAATACTGAAAAATAGCTTTTGTTTTAGTTTTAAAGTGGTTCACCTTATTCATCATATAATCAAAAACATAGTAAATGTATAATGTTTAATTTTTTAAAAAAAAATGATGATGATAATTGTACATTTTGCAAGCCATATTTTTTTCTCGGTTTCTTCTCATTGACTTCTTTCATATTGTTTGTGATACTTTATACCGAAATTAGATTAAAAGAAGGAAGCGTATATTCATGAAGCGATAATTTACTCGTATTTGGAAAGCGTTCGTTGTAATTCATGATTTTTTACCTTTGCTTATAAGCCATTTTTTCCCATTTAGTAGATTCGATAACAAATAATATAATGTAAAAAATGAAAATATTGAAAGATCCCGAATAGCAATTCCAATATCCTATCGATTTTTTCTTTAATTTTGATTAGTTTTTTTTTTCTTTCTTGAAAAAAGTTTTGTGTGTAACTATACAACCCGTAGAGAAGCAATTAAGAGTTTTTCATCTTGCAATCACTATAATAATAAAAATTAAATCTAATTTGAAACATTATATTAAGAATACAGGGATTCGATGTAAAGCAAGTTCCAAATGTGTGTGTGTGTGTGTGTGTGTTTACAATAAATTACAAGTATATTTCAGGCTTCTTAATTATTTCACCCAAAACATTAAGTATCTAACCCTCTTATCAATAAAAAAATATTCGTATGTTATTAAGTATTTTCCGAACATAAGAAACAGCATTTATAAATATTGTTTCTTAAGCTCCAACTCGGATAATATAAAGTTAATTAAAAAAAATAACTAAGCCACATTGTTATATAAAAACCATACAAAAAGAGAATCAGTAATAAAGGCTTAGGAAGGAATATTTTGTTGGTCTACTGATATTTCATTTATCCTATTTCTTGCTATGGTCAAAGTTGGTGATATGTGATAGATAACCATGCCATTTTTTTAATTCGCATCATTTATGGCGAGGTGTCTGATTTGAATATTTTTTTAAGTTTTATAAGTTTTTACTATATCTCTAACGTATCTTATTTCATGAAATCCACGAAAAACCCCAGGGATGGGCACATAGTAATTGAGGATGAGATGTTTCCAGCATGTTATTTAGATCTCGCCACCTTGGTGTGTATACACTAATAGGTGGGAGTGCCCACCCCCATCTTCCTACAGGAAGGGTTGTACAGTGCCCGGTAATGACCTGTAGAACTCAACCACAGTTCCCGCCAATTGTTGCTGCTGCTGCGGTCCGATCATTCAGCCTCTGTGATTTAAATATGTGTGCCTTGGTGGTGGGTCGGAGTGTCTGGTAAGACTTTAACATCCATGAAAACCAAGATGAAAAGGTAAATCATACAGACCACAGTATCAAAATCAAATATAAAATACACTGCAGTGCGGTTCAGTATTGAATGTGATACGGGCATGAAAAAAATGCTGGTCATAAAAATGTATGCTCTGGGAAATGTCACTATCCTCACGAAATGTTTAAATTATTAAGAAATGATTAAATGAAACAAATAGTATCAAAAATTAATATTTAAATACATTAAAAGAGGGAAAGGGACAAAACAATTAAAATGTTAAAGTAAAAGAAGAAAAGTCAGTAAAGATAATCTGTATTCCTCAGAATATTTGATGAATAAAAAAAGTAACGGAATATTTTCCAACTTTCGGAAATTTAAATTCTTTTCTATTGCATTTGAAAAATCACTTTGGAATGTCATTGTCTACGACATAATTTTTTCTTCCACGTTTAATTAGACGATAAAAAGTCAAATAAATTTTATTCAAGCATATTATTCTTTTTTCCCAAGTGAAAGTAGGGGAAATCCCCAGGAGACATGTCTTGAAACTTATTCTTTAAAAAAAAATGCAGAGAAAAAAATTAAAAGCCAACCTGAGAGAGATAACAATCAAAGGAATCCATTAAAAACCTATCCAAGACAGCATTTCCTTCATTTTATGATCTCTCTGTACAACCAAGAATATCAATTATTTCCCCTCCCCTCTCTCTTAGTGGCGATTTTCTTAATCATCCCTCCCAACAAACATTGACCTCAAACACAGCATAAACTGTTAGGAAATAATTAGTCTCAGAAAAGAAACTTTTCTTTTCACAGTCACATCAAACAAATCCTGAAAGATTAAGTCAATCTAACGAGGACTCTTTTCCAATAGCTGTCCGTTCAGAGGAAGTTCTAAAAATAATCTTTTTAACAGATTAAGAGAAAACATCGACCTCAAACGAGACAGTTAATAAGAACGGACAAGAGAATGGGCAGAGAGCAAAAAAAAAAAAAAAAAAAGTCAGTCACAGAGAGTAAGAAAATATGGAGGGGAAAAAAAGAGGAATAATAGGTACGGGATTTCGTGAAGATAACTTCTTTTAACTTCCTGAGAACTTAACTGCTGCGCGGGAAATCATCACACAACAAACGTTTTAATTCATAAAGAACAATGGCGAAAAGCAGGGAGGAGAGAATTTGATGATAATAGACGTCGTTTTAAAAGCAAATCTAATTACAAAGAGTCGATCGCTGTTCTTCGTTAAGATGTGGCTTCGTTAAGGTGGTGATTTAGATACATCGACACATAGCAGCTTCATCGATTTCTAAAAGACATCACAGATTTGAGAGTGTACTCTTCAGATTAGGGCTCGATTCATTGTCAAGATGGGTATTTACAATGCCCAGAGATGCTGTTTAGTATGCACTTGATAATGAGTATAAACGGTATAGTCCAAAAATGATAGCATGATTAGCACTTCAGAATTGTTTCGATAATACGAAGTCATTAGCTTACACTTTAAGGGCATATTAAAAGTGGGATTTTTGTATGCAAATTATTGGAAAGTGTTAGGACTGATTGTTGGAAGGATAATTTGGATGATAATATCATTAAAGAAAGAATGCAATTATCTTTTTTAGAATGGATAAATTAAAGGTATTAAACTGATGATTTAAAAATTCACTACAAATAGGAAACTGTTTTGCTAAGTTGCTGTTAAAATGTATTTTTTAAAAGGGTGTAATGCAAATAACTACCTTTCTTTAACATTATTTAATCCTTTGCACGTGGAAAAATTATGAGATGCAGAAGTATTCACTTAATAAAAAGATTTGTTTATTGCTTTGAAATATATATATACATAATTCTTTTAAGTTATGAACAACTCTAGCAATTTGATCATAAAGGATTTATCTTGACTATTGAAAAAAAATCTATAAATTTTCTAATCTGTAGTTTGGTTGATTGGTAGGTTAATTTGGTTTTTTTTTTTTTGGCACAAGAGCCAATCTTGGCCATACTGCGCCATCCATATGGTAAAAAGTTAATATTTCAACACTTCTTATAAAATCAAGTATGTTTATTCATAAGATCATGTAAAGTAGCTAAAATACAGATGAAAGTGAAACCGCGACACCTTTGTCCGAGAAAAAAAATCTGAAAAAAAGGAAACCGTTTGTTAAATAAATGGTAAAATCTGTGTAGAAATATTGGGATGGTAATTTTCCCCCAGAAATTCTGAAAGAGTGACTTTTGATGAATGAAAAAAAAATGTTGTCGATGCGAGTCAAGAGCTGGACATTCAATCAAAATGTGATTAACTGTCAATTTACTGTAGCATGAGGAGTTTGGAGACAATGATATAAATTTGCATGAAGTATTTCTAATATTGCTCATCTTTTTTTAAGGAATCCGAAATTATAAAATAAATGCATAAGATTTCTTTTGAATAAGTATTAAATCGCTAATATATAACAAAATTATTTTTTTTTAATTCAAACCACTGATAAAGCGAAATATTTGAAAGTATATTCAGAAAAAATAGTTAACAGTGAAAGAAAAACATTCTTTAATCTAATCTCATCTCATCTTTTATTGATATGAATAAAAGATACAGATATCTAATATTTTTATCAATGTATCTAATATCCCTTTTATTTACATTAAAATCAACTTTCAAACATATTTTGCTTCAACCTGATGCAAAATAAATCTTTACAGAAAGTTTTTATTTATATTAGAGAGTTGTTTTAAATTTTAAAATATTCTATAATTTATTTTACCACAATTTGCTTTAAATTTCCATATTTTTCTTTCAGTATACTCCATAACATTTTTGAAAACTCTGATTTAAATTGATTTTCTGCTTAATTATCGCTTTTGTTATATGTAACGTTCAATATTTTATCGAAAATCTTGCTCTTCCAGTATTTTTTTTTCTAGTATGCATACGGAATAAAATTATTTTCTCAAGCAAATTTTGCTGAAAATAAATGGAACGTATTTTATGAACTGATAAATAATAGTTTTCCACAAATATTTGGGAAAAAAATCAGAAACTCACCCAAAACGAACCCATCTTTACTCCACTGTACACTTCCTGCTTGATTACCTATCCTGCATTGCAGCTCCACTGTCTGTCCTTCCACCACAGCTGTGTTTTGTGGCTTCACCCTGAAGTACTGCTGCTGTCCTGCTGGCACAAACAAGAAACATAGAATTAGAAAAGAAAAAAATGATATTGACAGCAATTAATTATATTATATATATTATATTAAAATTGCCGGCTTTCTGGCACAGAGGTAGCTCGCATAAATCGTGTTATGGGAGTCCCGGTTCGGGCATGGTTGTTCTTCTGTGTGCTATCTGTGAGATGTGTGAATGCCCCCCCTGTAAAAAAGGGATGTGCAAGCAAAAGGGGATGAGTGTGTAGCTAAATAGTGTTCTTGGCCCTAGTTGGCACTGTTTCCAAAAAAAGAAAGATAAAGACGCTCCTTTCGGCTTAAATCTGCTGCTGTATCAGCAGGGTGTTGTATCAGCACGTGCCATAAGTAACAACAACAACAACAATTTAAAATTAAATTAAATCCTAATTAGTTTCTTAAGCTTTATCTTAATTTATCCCATAGTAATTTCCTTCTAAAATTATTTTCTTATTTTCTGGCCCATTCCATTTATCCTAGTTAACTAATTCAACCGGCTAAAAGCCGACAAATTCCCACTCTCCGAGTGAAGAAATAAAAACTGTCCAGCCAAGCACATTCTTTTAAAAGATCCCTATTATCCCCTTACACGTGATTGACATGTGTCAAAAATCACTATTAAAATCTAACAGTATATATTCACAGGGATAAAAGTTTCATTAGCTTTTCCCTCATTCCGTTTTGTGTAGTTCTGTGTTGTGCACGTCGCTTCTGCTTGTACATAATGCCTTCTTCCCTTGATGAAATAAAACGAACTTAAAAATTCAAAGTCTCATCTATCTTCGAAACTAATTTCCTTTTTCACCTAATAATATTAAATACAGTATTTATTAAAATTGCATATTAAGGTCAAGGAATCAATTCTTTTACTTGTCCAAACGTTTAGTTATTTAATTATTTTATTAAAAGTTACAGATTCATTTATATTCAAGCAGAAATTAATGAATCCGAAAAATTATTCGTTTTTTTAATACAAATTTTGTTTAAATGGAAAGCAAAACTTAATCCATTTTTCAATAAACTATCAACCAGAGATGTTAGTTATACTAAGATTTAATACAAAGATGTTACATTTAATCAAAGTGCTTTATATATCATACAATTAGTTATTGCGTAACTAAGCCTAATCAATCGACCGAATTTTTTGTAATTTCGATAACAAAAACGTTCTGTTCCTCAATAAATTATCAATTCGATAAGTTACTTATCATATCCTGTACAGTATTTTCAGTACAGAAATGCTTCGTTTAATCACAGTGCTTCATATATAATGTGTTAGAGGCCAAATTTAGTTCTTGCGTCAATAAACTAAATCAATCGACCAAATTTCTCGTGTTTTCGATAACTCAAAGGCATTCTATCAAGCGAACCAACATTTTCAAATACGTATTATGCTTTCAAATACATTTTAAATTTCGAGAAAGCAGTTATAAATCATATATTTGCTTAGCATAGATTCATGCCTAAGAAATATTTTATCGATTTTGAAGCAATATCGGTTTCTTATAATGAAACTAAAATCCAAATTAACTTGATAACTAGTGAGAAAAGGTTGTACAGAATTTTCCAACATTTCAATAAATGATGAACCTAAGGTTTATGGCTTTTAGAAAATTATCGAAGAGATTTTTCCCATCAATTTGAAGAATAAAGTATTTATTTTGTATGCAAAATTCCGTGATGGCGTCGAATCACGAAGGAATAAAATTCTAATATTAAATAGATGAGAGAAAATGGATGACTTACTTTGGGAGCCTGAAACTTTCAGGTTAACTTGAATAAATATTTATTTTCAAGAATTTACTCCCTTTATTTACAATTCACTTATTAATATTGATCAATAAAGTACTATGCTTTATCTTTGGTTAGTGATTAAGGTATTCATTAGCAATGCTTTTATTCAGTTATCGTTGGATTTAGTATAAAATCTTCAACGATACTTTATTTACGATATTAATGTATCGAGAAATATTATAAATGCATTCTATTCGTGAAGAATATTTATATCTTAGGTTCCAATATTCGTAGAATTAACTCAAAAAGTTATATATCTGAATAGACAAACATTGAAGACAATGAAACATGTATGCAAATATTCACTTATAAACATTTGCATAATAAATATTTACAAAGCAACCATATTTTGCATCATATGTTTCACCTTTGCTTTTATCATTTTATAATAATATACAAACCAAAATATATTATGCAAAAGCAATATATAATAAAACGAATATTTCTGCATCTGAATAAGCTGTCTTTTGCTTTAAAAGTTCTTTGTGAGCATCTATTTTTAAATAGACTCATCTTTAAATAATGTTGATGTAGACATTTGTTTGGTTAATAAAGAAGGGGGCGGCATGCTACTACAGAGTAGAGTACAGTAGAGTAGAGTAGAGTAGAGACCAATAATTATCATTTAAATATTCAGAATTTCAAATATTGCTAATATGAGTTTCAGACGAAAATAATAATAAAAAAATCTTGTTAAATACGTTGAAACATTATGTATGAAAACTCAAATTTTTCATAGAAAATATAAGCCCATAGCATTTTACAAGATAGTTATTCTCTTTTGATTTCACTCCTTTTTTTAATGTTCTAAATAATTATGCCAACAAATTTACGATGGCTCTACACTTACATGACTGTATATCTGCACATTTGTCAAAAAGAATAAATGGATTGTTTATGCTCAAATATAGTAATATTCCACGCATAGTTAATGTTAGTAATAAAACATTAAGTAAAGTTTTTGTTTTGGGCCCTCAAAATTCTAACTAATTGGAGTCTCAGACAAAAGAAAAAAGGAAAATAAACCTAGTTAAATATATTAAAACATTACATATAATTCAAATTTTTCCTATGAAATACACAGCACCTCATATAAAATTTAATAATGCACAAAGTCTTTAAAAGCGAGTTGCTCTCTTTTGATTTCAGGTCTTGTTATTAGTGTTATAATTTTTCCTACAATTTACAATGGCTATCTATCTATCTGCAGTTATTACATTTGTCAAAAAGAATAAATGTATTATCTATAAATGTATTATCTATATATATTTAAACTTTCAGGTGCTTTTTATTATTTTATACTACTAAATGCCAAATTTGAATGCTTATATGAGTGCAAACTAGAGAGATTTAATATACATCTAATACAAGAATAATTACTTGAAGAAATGATTAAACACAAAATAAGCATTTTCGATCAAACTTCTTTTATCAAATCCAATTTCGGCTAGAAAAACATTTCGGAGTTAATTAATTGACGATTAAGCTTTATTAAATATTTGGCCATAAAAAAAAGCAAGAATATTCAGCTGAAGAAAAAGATATGCAGCACTTCACACACTCAGGAGCGTTTTAGATCAGCCAAGAAAAGTCTTTCAACCTCAGATTATGGAAAAGACAAACATCCTCCTCATTTTCAACAGGAACACATAAGCCACCACCATTACTCATTATCATTTTTTACCCTACTTTCGAAGTCACTCAATGCCTTGACTCTAACCCATCACTCACACATTACCCTTCCACCCTACTCGTCTCACTTCCACCCTCTTCCAAAAAGAATTTTTTCCCCTCACTCTATCGCAGAAAATATAAAATTTGATTAATGTTCATTACGTTTTTCTCAGCTTTCTTTTGTTTTTTTGGTGATGGCAGCAGATGCGATGCTATTTCGCCGCTACGTAAGGGAAGGGGCCATTTCAGATAAGGGGTAAATAGGTTTAGTGCTGGATGTGCTGCGGCTGATTCACATTTAGGGGCATCTATCTATCTGCGGAATATTTTAAAGAAAAGCATAAGAGGAGGATAGAAGTTACTTTGGAGATGTTTAACTCAATTTTCTGCGCCTTTTACCCTTTCTTTCATGCAAAATTTGATTTTACCCCAATAGAGGCAAATTTTAATGCTATCTTTTTATTTAAAAAGAAAATATATACAGAGGTATGTTTCTGTTTTCTTTATTTTTGTAGTTAAACACCAGATTTCCCTTTATAAAAGTTATCAAATATGCCAGAGGGATATATTTGCCTAGGTTGACTTTTGCTTTCAACCAATTAATGTTTGTAAACTAAAAAAGAATTAAGAGAAAATATAAAAATCTAACCAATAATTAAAATACATATCTTTAATAATTCAACAGAAAATAAAACTTCAAATACGTAACAAGGTTTTGCTTCTGAGAGAAGAGTAATCCTTAAATTATACACTAAAAAATTTATTATTTTAAATAAGTTGCAAAAGGAGTCTTAATTTTTTTTCACTAAATTTTAATCTTTTTGCCCTTGTTTATAAACAGAATATATATCTGGTGCCATTACTTACTGTGATTAAATAGTTAGTTTCTAAACTATTAACTTGGAAATATACTTCCAGTTTGAAAAATTCCCTGAATGAAGCATAAAATGAGTCAATAAATGTATAGAAAAAAATACCAAACATAATTTTTTTTAATATTATCACCGATTGTTTTAATCATATTAAGTAAAATATTTTTAACATATTTTAACATTTCAAATGTAGACAAGATCAATTTTTTCTTATCTCAGATTAATTATGTTAGAAAGCTCAGAGCTTTAGGATCCTAATTTGAGTCATTTTAGATTATTTTAGACAATTTCAAGGTCATTTTGAAGAACATCCGGAAGTCAGAGGACAGCATTCTCTGAAGGAACTTGTTGATATGTCTAAAACAATGCGAACATTTCATAACTCGGTCACATTTGATCGCATATAAATAAAATATCTGTGTTTAAAATGACATCATGTTAAGAATATTTTTGTAGATACGATTAAAAAGATGGTAGAGAGAGAAGTTGATTGTATAAAAATTTAGAATTCGGTACTTTTTTTTACAAGAACATTTATTTCTCTATACCACGTTCAGTACAATTGTTTTCCCATTCAGATTATTTATATCCATTTGAAAATATATACTTAGTTCCTCAGCCTAAATCTTACTAGTTACTAATTTGGTCAAAATTGGAGTGAATATTATGCAGATTGGGTTAATGGAAAAGAGAGATAATTTTTCGATATTGTTCGACATTTCAATCGCATCGTTTGATTAATCCTTGAATATAGATTTATCCTTTAATTTTAAATGGTGGTTCAAGTTACGATTTGTTTGGTTATTAATTTCATATTTTTGTGCATAATTTATACAACTTAAAATAACTAAATTTACAATTAGTAGTACAAATATCATAAATTCAAAACCCCTTGATTTAACATGAAGCGCTAAATTAACAATAACTTACAAATGATAAAGCGATAAGAAACGTTAATTCTTCTCGATTTTTCTGTAAATTAAATAGATCTCAGATTGTTGTAATAGAAAATATCATTTTCAGCAATATTTAATTAATAAATAAGCCAAAAAATATAAGATCGTTAAAAAAATTATCAAAGATATAAATCGAGATATTTCAGGAAGTTCCAAGAAATATATGGATTTATTCTACATCCTAAAAAGAGGAGTGTTTTAAAATAATGGCTAGCTGACACACAGTAGTACGGAAGTAATAGTTTATAAATCCAACACACAATGGGAAAAGTGCTGCAGACGATCATTGCTGAGATTTTCAGACGATATATTAAAAAATAAATCGTCTGTGTGTTCTCGATTGCGAAAGTTCGCAGGAAAAGAAAGGTTCGTATAAAATAGCAACACTAAAATGGAAAAATAAGCAGCTATGAAATAAATGGCGAATAGAGGAATCGGTTCTTTATCCCTTCAAAACCATCGGCAAAAGGAAGTCGATAGAGTTTTCCAAGTTCTAAATTATTGGCGGGAGAGAAAATGTATAAAGAAAAATGAAAACACCGATTCGAGCTCAGAATACTGGAAGTATTTGAAGCAAGAAATATGTCAGTGATTTATATAAGTTTCTGAAACATTTAGAAGCAGAAGAGATGGGAATGAATAAAAAAGTATATTCTGTTTGCAGTCGTAGATGCATAGAAGTATCATTGGTAGTGGACTAGAAATATTTTCCAAAGCCCATTGAGTAAATACGTTGAAACAGTTTTTATTCCTCCAAAAAAAAAAATCAGAAATAAAAAAAATCAATAGAATAAATGTATTAATTTCTAATTTTATATAT
>JAOUZG010017606.1:1590722-1617210 GCA_026289955.1 Argiope argentata
TATATATATATATATATATATATATATATATATATATATATATAAATATTGGACTAGTTTCATTTTGAGAGCCTTTGACCAAATAATTGGATACACCAGACAATATCGTTTCATGACATTTTGAGGGGACTGGGGTTTAAAACTAGGAAATAATTGCCATGAAATTTAAAAAGCTATGACGTCGGACTAATGTTCAGAAACATTATTTGCATAAAGGAACACAAATAAAGTAGTAATAAGTCATTTCTGTTAACATTCAGACGAGCCGCCTTTCGATTCTGTTTGGGGCTCAATTCTTCTTAGGGTGTGGCTTATGTATAATTCCACAGACTCATTTATCTGTACCTCTTTTAGCTATATTAGAAATGCAAATGGCAAATACTTTATGTTTAGCTCAATATAGGTTTGATGTTAATGGTAAACAAAAGGGACTTAGATAAAGTATTAATGTTTTTACTAGTAGTAGCTTAAATAAACAAGCAATCAAACTAAAAACATCTGCGTTATATCATAGAACACTCCCTTTTAAAAGAGAGAGAGAGAAAGTATATATTAAGCATTATTGACTATGGACTGTTTATATTGTAAGCAATTCGGGAAACTTTCGCAAATTTACCAAAATCTGTTTAAAATTTGTTTTAATATTAAGTTTATTTTATAGTAATTAATTTTATTTCAATAAAAATTATTTCACTATTAATTTTTATTTTATTAATTTCCAACAGGACCTACTAAAACTAAATCTCTGTGCATTGTTAATTTATGTCACATTCATTTTTATTGTTATTAATGAAATGATTATTGGCTTATAATCTTTAATTTTTTTTCATTGTTTCTAAAGAAAGTTGATAGATTACTTGAAGACATTTTTAACTAGAATCTAATATTATTAAACTCAATTTTTTAATTATTTAAATTTTCATAGAATTAAAATGTTCAAGCTAACATCTTAAAGCGTTATAAAATCAGTTAGTTGCCAAAGGCGGCTAGTTTAATAATAATAATAAAAACTATTATTATACATACGCTATATACGTACATACGTAACGCTACATACGTAAGTACAACCGGGGTCGATGAGATTAAGATTCCTTCATTTCATTTATCAATGAAATAATTTGAGTCAAGAATTTATTTGGAGTTTATTATATTACAGTCGAATGAAAGACTTGTTTTGTGCAATGGATAAAGATAAATTTCAAGATATGAGAAATTTATTATAATATTTTCTATAAAATTAGGATGAAAATAAATGAGTCTGGTTGCTTTAAGAGGAAATTTTACAAAATTATTTCTTTTAAATAAAATATTAACTATTAATTAAATTTATTTCCCCCAAAAATTAAAATTTCTATGTTATGAATATATAGTAATTTCGTTCTGTGAAATCTTCAAAACTTATAGACATATTAAAATGCATGATAAAGTAGCTTTCTTAGAACTTTTCAAATCATAAGAGTGATTTGAATAATAGAAAAAAAAAATTCCTAGAGAAACTTATTAATTTTCAAAGCGTCCTTAAAAAAATTTTTTTTTTAAGTATTAGAAAAAAAAAACATTTTGCCTTCAGCAATGCAGAATCATAAAGTGAAAATTTCTTTCTTTTATTGCTAATAAATATACATTAAAAAAAAAGAAATACTTATTTTCAGTCATTATTTCTGCCTTCATATTATAATGAATAGAAACGACTTTCTTTATTTCGAAATAAAACAATATTCCTATTTATCGTGTTCTCTATTAGAAGAATCAGATAACACAGATTTTATTTTCAGACATTCATTGTCCAAACATAATAAAAAATAATTATAGAAACATTTTGCAAAATAACAATTCTTTCTCTCTCTCTCTCTCAAAAAATGAAATATATTTCACAAAATTTTTAAGTATTTAATAGAATCTCTAATTTGATGTCAGTGACAATTATATAAAAATAAACGTTACATTAACACGTAACTACTCACCATTTTATACCAAAAAATATTTTCAAAACATTAAAAAAAATTAAAAAATATGCAATACCAAATAAATATTGAAACTATTTAGTTTAGCAGTTACATTATAGATGGCGCTACAGGTTCCACAGTGTTGAACTTGGTCACGGCTTTCGAGTAACGCGCTTGAACGCTTTCTAATTTGGATATCAGCCCCTCAATCGGCGTTTAAGTTAGCGGTAAGCATGCTTACACGAACAGCAAATAAGCCTTTTCCGGCGAGAAGACACAAAAAGAATGCATTATCGCCAAATCGGATGTGGATGACTTACGCAAACCTCGTCATTCACAATATTTACTGTTAACGCTCGTTGTATGATTCACTGACCGTCAGAATGCGTGGAACTATGCTCAATTTTAACGGATTTTCCCTTCTTTTCTTTTTTTTTATTGCTATTATAGAGTCAAAAGGTGTATGGTTAACCATCAGAAAAACTGTTTTTGTAAAGAAGCGGGAAATAATTCTTTTTATTTCTATTTTTATTAGCATTTCTTATGAGGGGAATGATAAAGAATAGAGTTGTCTTTATTATTTATTTATTTATTTGCTTTTCATTTTAAAAGATAAAATCTTGAAGATATGTTATAAGTCAAAGATGGTTATTGCTATAACTTCTAAAATTTATTTATTATTAGTTTTAGAAACAGTTTTTTAGCAAATGATATTAGAATATAGTTAATTTCATTCATAATTACTTTTTTATATTTTGCTTCATTACTTCTTTATGATTAAATTTATTGTGACATATGATGGCATTCGTCTGAACTAATAAAAAGATATATATTTTTAAATGAAATGACTTTTATAAGTTATATGACATTTTTTAATTAGTTCTTTAATCATACGATAACTTTTCTCTGAACTATAACAATAACATTTCTCAGAAATTGGACTTTTCATTTATTTCATTAATATTAATTGGATTATATTTTCATAAGTCTTCATGTTTTGAAAGGCTGTTACCTAAATGTTGCTGATATATAAAATACGCTTGAGCATTTCTAAACTACTGCTATTAAAAAAAATTTGAAAAATTATTCTTAAATTAGAGCGTGTACTAAATGTTATTGAAGTTTCTTAACAGCCTGCTTTTGAAATCAAATCTCTTTTTTTAGTAATTTTTTATAAGAGCTAAGCAATAAGGAATCTCTCTGAGCGTCTGAATCGACTTTTTTGATGTTGTAGTTTTTAAGTATAAAACAAGATAATTCGTATTCACATCCATATTACATCAAACTTACTTGGAATAAGTATTCTTAAAATTTCAAGAATATGTTAACTTTTTTTTAAAAAAAATCTTCCTGAAAGACTCCTTTTTCTAATATGATATCTATAACACAAAAAATGCGGGATGACGGTTTGTATTAGTCACTGTTAAAGTGATATTGTATAAATTTGACAAGACAAGGATTTTTTTTAAAAAAAATACAGTGTTTAATAACATTTAAGTCAGTAGTAAAAAATATTTGAATAAATTTAGCAATTTTAATCTCACTATAGTGTCAGTTGTTCTTTGAAATGATTTAGTTGTATAAGAAATAACAATCCTTTGATTAGTTCGGCATTTTTAAATTCATATCTTCAAAAATATCGGCAAAATTATGAGACACGTTTTTAACGGAACAGGTTGTATCCTGAAAAACCTAATAACATAAAAAATAATTTTTCGACTATTTTAATCATTTGTGAAATCTTTAAGTAAAATAGTTATTCTATTAAATTGATGTTTTATCACTTATCAAAAGTATCAGAATAATCTTATCACTTAACTATAAGATACCTGCAGCTAAATGCTGAGTTATTTCGGATTTATAAAAATTTATAAAATAAATTCTTTTTTTAATAAATATTTTTCCACGTCTTTTCAACTATCAGAAGAGCTCAGCCGAAAAATTCATTTCCAAAACGAACAAAAACTTTCCAAAAGTGCCCCAATACCACAAGCCATTTCCTTCCCGAAGATTTCCTTCAAAACCACTTGGAATATGAAAACCAAAACAGTGGTAAAAGTCTCGGGACCCCGTTATGACCGAGAACTGCTTCTGTCACTGTCTCGTTACCATAATATTGAAGTCAAAAGAAAATCAATGTAAAGACTGTTGCTAGGTAACAGCATTACAGAGTCCCAATGCGTTGTCTTGCCAAGTTAGCTCTCCTACATTAAACCCTTCTTCAAGCCCTTTGAAAACGCCAATCCAAAAGTTCTTCCCTAGCCAAATTATGTCTTCAATCTGTCCAACGAATGTCGAGGGTGTCGGGGGGAGGGCTCGAGGAATCTCCTTCCCCACCCCGGACCGGTCTTCTTGAAGTGATTGATATAAGGTCACACATTTGTTGCAGTAATTCCGTGGGGATTTAAAGAGGGTTGAAAATTTTACGCTGCAATATTATCGGAATAAAATAAAAGGGACAAGGGAGATTTTTCAATAACGTTCGGGATGTTGCATGAAATAACGGAAGGTCGATGATCTTAAACGCTTTTGTTTATCAGCTGTAAAAAGTTTAAGGTCCTGTTGGATTGAGATTCGGAAATTTGAATGGCACATTCAGAAAGAGATATTTTGCCACAGCTGTTGTCAACAACTAAGTTAAAGAATTAATTGTTGTTTAGTAAAAAGAGGAAAACAAATGTTTACAAAATGTCTTATTATAAAAAAAATAATAATGAACTTATTTGTAGTTTAGTTTTGAATAATTTCCTTTGCATTTAAAATTAGAGTAAGAATATTTAATGCTGTTATATAAGATATTACAAATTAAAATCAAAACTTACATTGACATTCATTATAGTATTTTAGTATAATTTATGTTACACTTAAAATAAGAGGGATAATAATTAATTAAAAATCTCACAGATTTTCCATCCTTTTAACGGGACAAAGAAAATTAACTTCTAAATCGATAATGTTTTAAAAGTTTAGTAAATTATTAATACTTTATTACAAATCAATAAAGGATATGGAAGAATTAATGTAATACTTAAAATTTCTAATACAGTTACTAAGAAAATATAATTAAAAAATAATTTTATATAATTTAAAAAGTAAAATAAGAACAAAACAAAAAGAAAGTTTACATTAATTGTTTCTGTTTTTTTAAATATTTATTTAACTAATTTTCTTCAAGTTATGAAATTTTGGTTCATGTGCATTTAATTGCTTTCAAAATAAGGAAGTAGACATTATTTCTTTCAACATGGCAATATGCTGAGAAATAAAGTATGCGAACTCGCATCATATATGCATTTACAAAATACCAACGTTTCCACTTATATGAATATTGTTCAATCCCAAATGTCTATATAAAGGAAAAGTCTATGCAAGAAAATGAGAAATAAATCAATAATCAAAAATTATATTCTATATAAGTGTATTTATTTCCAAAAAAATATGGAAAGAAACTGACTTCTTAATTATTTTGGTACTTGCGTATTATACCGTCCAACTGTATCGCCAAATTTCAAGTCGTCGCCAATGAATTTCTAAACCACCAATTATGGCAATCCAGCAATGGTGTAATCCGTTGATCTTTATCGCCAAACTTAAATCCGTCGCCAATGAGTAAGTAAACCCTTGGCGAAACGGTTGGCGAAGACGGTATAATACACCAGTACCATTATTTTAGCCATTTAATGTCAAAAGAAACGCATTTTATATATTATTTTTATCTTTTATATATTTATATAAGTCCTACATAGTCTAACTTCGGTAGATAGTTGGACCATGTGGGACAACAACATCAATCCTAAAATATCATAGATCATTATCGTTGTTTCAACCCATTTTGTTAAAGATCAGTCTCGACTTTTATTTGACTTCTCATTGCGATAAATCTTTTAAGTCATACATTATATACTTGAAAAAAAATTGCATTTAGTTCTAATCATGTTAGCCAGACAATTGAAATAAAATGTCTAACACATCCAATTACACACAAACATCTCTGGGAAAAAATTGGGAAAAAAAATCTTAAGTTTCTTAAATATTTTTTTTTCACTACAAGATGTTAACGTCAGTATATAAAAAAAAGTTAAGGAGAGAATTTTCCTATTGTCTTTTTTCTTTTTTCTCTCTTTTCTTTAAAAAAAAAAGAGTAACATCGTTATCAGTGCTTTTCTTTTATTCCAGCAGTAACCCACTAGGCGTAGGAAGACTACAAAAGTAGTTAAGGATGATGGATGAATGCGAGAAAAAGTAGTCCCTCGACTGCAAACTCTTCCATTTCAGTCTACCCCCATCTCGTTACGGTGGGTTAAAAAAATGCGTTTAAGGATTGTTTTTCAAGCTTCTTCACCATTTTTCAATAAGTTTTGCAATGCTTGGCGTCTTGCCTTTTGATACGATCTGATGATGAGAGAAATTTGACTGATCTTCCATATCCGTTGGTTGATCTTCTTAACGGTTCTGTCTACCTTGAGATAAGAGTGGAAGAGATAAAAGTTAAACCACTTCTCGGGATACGCTTTGGACTAGAAAGGTACTTTAGTTGAGTATATGAAGTCAGTGATGAAGGCGTTTATAATATTCTTTTAGAATAAAAGTTGAAGTTATTTCTGCAACAAGGATCATCAATCTCGTCCAAGTTTTATCTCGCGTTGGTTCTTGAGATCTTAAAAATCTACGGCTATAGTTGGTATTTAACGATTATTAATCTGCCAAGAGTAATTCTCTGATAATCAAATACATTGTTTCTGCCTTCATATGCTCAGGGGTCCATATTGTCAGAAGCTACTGCACCCCTCCTTCCATTGCAAAGTGAAACACAAGGACAGAAATAGTAATTATTTAATAAAAAGTAATTAAAATTGAAGTTTGCTCTGTTGACTTTAGTAGGAATTGACTTAAACAATGTTTTTATATAAATTATAATTCAAGCCCAAAAAAAGATTAATTCGAGTTCCTAAGAAAATACAAAATAAATAATAATAAATAACTTTGTATTTATTCAATAGAAATTGGAAGTATAATAAGTCTTTCATAAAAGATGAAATAATTTTTTATCGGTAGATACTTAGTTCTTTAATAATAACCATTAGAATTAAAAAAATGGATATAATTTACATCTTAAATTATATGGTATACGCGTTATCGTCCAATAAATAATTTTAGATTTATAAAAAAAAGGCATAAGAAAAAAAAAGGATAATGAAATAAGGTGTAAATCCTGAAAAATTTGCGATTAACTACAATACCTCAGCAGTAACTCAATCGATTTACTGCAATCAATTAATTCCATTGAGTAATGTTCATTTTGTTCACTCGGGGGATGTGGTCCCAAAAAAAATCGGCAAGAATTTGTGGGATGAGCATACAAAAAAAAATTCAGAATCGAATTTAATTTATCATTCCCACGGGCTCCAGAATGAAAGAGCAAGGGGAAAAAAAGAGGAATAAATTCTTCAGGTCAATAAACAAATTGATCAGGAAATGGAAGGAAGTGGATTTTTTTATTCTTCATTTTTTTTTCTCCTTCTCTTCTAACGAAAGCTGTCCTTCTTCGTCAATGAGAGAAGAAGGAAAAATAATTACAGGATTACAAAAGAGGGGGGGGGAAGGGGAATTTCACCTCCGACAGACTTTTGCAGCACTTGTGTGACTCCCGTAGCTAAGCGCATCGATTGCAGAAACACTGCGAAGCAGCCTAATTAGTATAAAGAATTGGGATTTTAACAACAAAAGGAAATGTAATGACAAGAAAGAAAAGGGCCAAGTGGGAAACAGAAAAGAAACGCATCCGCTAATCTGGGATCTAAATATAGAAATGAATTGCCCAGGTAAGCAAAGATAAATGAAATTGTTGATTGGTCCTCGTTCGATATGGAATCCTAATCAACAGTTTTTTTATAAGTATTGTTTCCATTCGTATCAGAAGATCGCTCCGTTTATTATTATTTTTATTATTATTTTATTTCTCAGAGGTGGTTCTGGTTCTAAATGTTACACTGAATAAGTTCTATTCACAATATCCTTCCAATAGCCCATATTAGTTTTTATTCCCTCCTCCCCTTCTACATCGAGAATTATCGAAGTATGTTTGTCCTTCTGGAACAAAAATGTATGTTTTACAGCCTAAGCTCTAAAGAAGTAAATATATACATTATCTTCAGATTATTCAATTTGTCCTATTTTAATAATGAAATCATCTCAAAAATAAATTTTTAAAATTCGAAATTTTTCATTTATTTATAGCGATTTTTCTCTTTTTTAATGCATTCCATTTCTCTTAGGTTTTCAACACTTTAATATTCAAATGACATTTCTCGTCATTGAATAATAATTATCCTGGTTCGCCTGAAACCATTCGATCTGCTATTCAACTCGCATCATCAATGTATTGGTTCCATAAAACTTTCTTATCGTTAAAAATTTTTTAAATTTTATTAATTCGTAATATTATAATAATCTGCAATGACATCAACTGATAAACTTAAAGGATTTTAAAATAACCCAGCATTCTAAGAAATAAAATAATTTATTTACTATCAACAGATAGGCTTTCACTTAACCAAGTAGGTTTAATTAATATGTAAATATTTTTTAATGTTTAAATTTTATAATTTTAATAATTATTTTTTTTAATTCTGATGTTTGAACACAAATAGAAATTTAAAATAAAAACTGTATTTTACATAAAGATATCTAAAAAGAAATAAATGTATAATATTTAAATATATAAATATTTTTAAATTATTAAGAAATTTTCAAATACCTATGTTTTTGAATAAAACATTCTTGTTGGAAATTAAAAATTTGATAAATAAATAATGGTCAAAGAATTCATGATCCAAACCTACGAGCTGTAATGGTTATTTAAGACGATTTTTAATTTTACTTATATTTATCTAATTGAATTAAAAAAAGTTAATATATTCACATATCTTAGCAAAAATCAGTATAAAATTAAAATAAATACATAACGTAAATTTAAAACACTATCCAAACATGGACATAGTTGTAAAGGCAAAACGAAACCTAATAAACAACACCAAACTCCAGACGATTCCTATTCTAAAAAAAAGTTATATGAAATTTCATAAATCATTAATTAATTACCCGAGCAAACTAGGTTACTCAGAATTTATTGACAATAAAGCATCAAAAATCTTATTAAGACAATTAACTAAATTATTACAAACCATTTATAGCTGTTTTCGGTTTTTGAAATCGGCAAGTCTATTATCTTTCCTATTTTTCAATAACTCTAAGTCATCACATTAAAAGAACAAAACTTTTTCTGCACTTAAACTATAGATCTCTTTTTTTCTTGATAGTTTTCACCATTAACCTAAAATAGAGCTTCTCCAAGTGAATCAATTGTATTATTTTTTTTTCAAAGTCTGTCTACTAGTCACAAAAGCCAACATTCTCTTGCCAGTTATACTATTACCAAAAGACATAATTGGAAATCGTGATAAATCTTCTTTCCCCAAGATAGTTAATCTAATTGGCACAAATAATGACAGTTGAGACAGAGTTATTAGTTGCGCCATTGAATTATATAGTTCATTTTTGTTTTTGTGGCTTAGATCTTTGAATAATGTGCTTGGCTTGTCATTTCATTCGCCATTAATACCATAAAAACCGAAAGCAAATCAGATTAATAAATGGTAAATAAAATGCAAAGCGGCCGTTAAAGAATAAAAAACAAAAAATGAATAAAATGCCTTTCATCCATTACAGAACAAAATCCACTGAATAAAATATCAATTATTCATTAGTAGTAAACCACCTGGTAATGGCGTGATTGTTTTTATTTAAGAGGAAATATGCTTTTAAAAAAATAAGGTATGTTAAATAAATAAAGTCCTTATATTCACATCACAATGAGATTCTTTGTTTTAAAAATAGAATATATGCCATTTCAAATGCCAGATAGTAATTAGTTATGCTTTAAGAGAAAAACGACGTCATGCAGAACGTAGGTTAGGTTGGGTAAAACAATCACTCTTTCAGTGTTTATGGTATTTATTTGAATTTTATTTTATTCACGAGAATTTTATGTTTTGCAAAAACGATAAATAATGAGTTTTAGAAAATTTATTTTTTGATAGATGTCAAATAGGTATTTATAAAAAGATTTCTAATTACATTAATTAGTAGATCTAGCAGGGAAAATTTATGTTTGGGAATTTAAAATGAAAACGATATTCATTTTCTACAGTTGTTTATTTATTTAACGATTGTTTTATATTTCTAACTGTGTTAGTACAGACAGTTAAATCTGGAATAAGCAGTTTTGAATATAAATAAAAAAAAAACATTAATAACAACCTCAGATTGCTGTGATAATAGAATCATTTTTATTATGCTTTTATGACTTAGAACACCGTTGTTAGAACAAACTATTTAATCTAGAACAAACAGTTTTGAATATAAATTAAAAAAAAATACTTTAATAACAAACTCTGCTTATTGGGTTAATAGAATAATTTTTAATATGTTCTTATAAATAAGAACACTGCCGTTCAAAAAGTGTGATTGGTCTATAAAAGAGATTGCTCTCAAGTAAAATTTGAAGCAATCACTGACATTTTTATATTATACTGTTGAGTAAAAATAAACTAGAGTGATTGGATAAGAACAAACTGTTTTATTTTTCCAGCAAAAAAATATATCACATTCTCGTGCAATTCTCTCTAAATTTTAGAGAAGATTCAACTCGTGGGTGATTGTGACGATCACAAATAACAGCATTAATACTGAACGTTAAATACTAATGTAAGTTAATATAACAGTTTAAATCATAATTTCTGATAAATAGAGTAATAAAAATTCCACAATGTCTATAACAATCTCGTAGGTGCCAGCACTTTTTAGCTCCGGTTTTGACGCTTTTTTAACAACTCAAAATTTGTATAATTTCAGCATTACATAAAATTGTATAAGTCTTAACCAACAATTTAGCGGAAAAGTGTGTAAATATTGACTTTCGTTCAAAATTTCAGCAATTTAAAAAGATTAAAATGAAATCTGCTATGCATATTTCAATGCATCATGTAAGAACATCATTTCTTGAACGGCCAAGCACCACGTGCTCGAGCAAGTTAGATTATATTTTTATTCATTCTAATGGCTTCATTGAATGAGTCACTTTAGTATAGCAAACGATCTAAATTGTCTCGCATTGATTGTTTAAAAAAATATAACATTTCCTATTTGTTTCATTTCATATAATCACGTGCTCAAAATGGCATTTTTCTAGGTTTTATTTGTTGTAGTCATTAACTTATTCCTTTTAATCAGAGCTTTTGTAAATGCAATGGCAAAACTTTAATAAAAGCTGATTTTTTGAGATGCTTGAGTCATCTCAATTATTCACCTACGGATTTTTGTTGACACCAAAAACCTCATCTCCAAATTAACATCCTGTTCTGACATGATAATAAACAAAATAACATCAATTATTAGATCTACATTAGAAGAAAAATATTCTCAATTACCTTTAATGAAAATTTGATGAATCAACCCAGAAACATGCAGATGCAGATGTATCAAAACGAAAAATCTCGTTTTCAAGTATTATTTTACTTTAACTTCGAGTTCAAAAATCATAATGTGATAATAAATGACACATATGCAAAATTTTTAATTTTAGAAAACTAAAAACAAACTGTAAATTATTTCGTTAGCTAAAACTCCATGTTTTCAATATATTTATTCGGTATCAACATATAATAAGGTTGATAATGACAAATCATTTGAGCGGAATATAATCTTATTGCTAAATTCATAGCTAAGCTTCACAGCTCATTAGACTAAACGCGCCACCATTTAAAATATCTTATGCTTTGAATTGCTCAGAATCCATTTTCTGTCTCTATATTCGCATCGTAATTATTCTCGAGGGAAGAACTAACCCAATTACGCAAATGGAATAAAATTTTTAAATAGTTCCAACCAATTCTCGAAAAGTCAAGTGAAACAAGTATTTGTCCTAATTACTTTAACAAACGCGGAGCAATGTAAAAGTTCAAAGTTGGGACTCAAAAATACATTGTGGCACGGGCATTAATAATGACAATTGTGTGTTGACTTTCATTTCCGTGAGGCGTGAATTCTTTTTACGGTTGCAACCAAGTTTCGTGTTACAAAATATTATCCAGTTTAAACACTGACAATAGGAATCCAATTAAAGTGTTTAATAAGGCATGGAATTTTATCTTAAATTTTATTTGAAAATAAAATAAATGATAATATTTGTGAACGTAGCAAGAATCTAAAATGCTTTACATACATAAACATTCAAAATATTTATTTTTTTTTAGTTTCAAATGAACTAGTATCCTGCACAGAGATAGCGCGTCTTCCTCGTGATCTAGGCTTCCCGGGTTCGAGTCCCGGTTCGGGCATGGTTGTTTTTCTGTGTGCTTTCTTTCCCTCGGAGAGGCACCTCATAATTGAGGATGATATGCTTCCGGTATGGTGGTTGGATCTCGCCAAACCGGTAGGTACACAAATAGGTGGAGGTTAGACTCCTCCCATCGATGAAGGGGCATATTTACTTAGAAGAGGGTTGTACCGTGGCCGGTGACGAACATTAGGACTCAACCACAGTTCCCGCTAATTGCTGTTGCGGCGGTCCGGGCATTCAGTGCTGATGGTTAATCCTTGTGTGATGGGTCGGAGAGTCCGTTCTATGACTTCTGTGTGTTATCTGTGAGATGTATGACTGCCCCAACCCTGTAAAAAGGGGACTGTGCAAGCGAATGTGATGAGAACTGTTACAGTTCGATTAAGCTCATTATTTTTTTAAAAATACCATTTAATATCACTTATTTTTTATAATAAATCCTTTTAACCCTTCAAGTTACTAATTTTTTATGCCTTCATATTTTCATCCATACTGTACATTTTGATGTTCATTCATTCGTTTTCGTTGTACTCCAGATCTTCTTCACTCTAATTTTATCATGTATTTTTATGTTCTATGTCTGTGTATTTTGTCGTTTGAATGCTTCTTTCTAACAGATTACTGTTCCACCTACATCTATACAATAACCAGAAAGTGGCCATATGAGCCCTAGAAACGGAGGAGTGTGTGTGTGGGGGGGGGGTAGTGTTAACAGTGTAGCTAAAGTCAAGCTCTTGGTTCTCGTTGGCGCTACTTGAAACAAAAGACGCTTATCTTCGGCTTAAAATCTGATGATGTATCAGCGAGACTTGTCCATGGCAAGTGCCATAAGTAACAACAACAACAATTTCAATTAATTTAGTAATCTTTTAAAAAATAATGCGCGTTTAATTCAATAAGAAAAACTTGTAATTCTCAAAGCATTCAAATTTGATATTTTTGATAAATTTGCACCATGTAGAAAACTTGAGTTTGAAAAGTCTATTTTTATAATTCCACTTGACTTCCGATTTATTTGTTTGTCTGTCTGGAAGTACATTAACTAAAAAATGTGATAAGCCAGATGGTTAAAATATAGTACGCGATCGTTACTTCAAAATTTTACATGTTGAAACAATTTTGCATAAAATCAGGAGAAAAAAGTTGTCCCACCTGTGTATATGATAATTCAAAAATGAAATGAGAAAGATAAATGAAATTCATCAATCTCATTGAAATTAACAAGTAGACTCTCAGTAATTTACGACTCCTATTAATTTTTGACCCATTAAAATTCTGTTTGACCCATTAAAGAAGAAAATTTTTCATTTATTTATTAATCCACTCACATATGAATAATGCAATTTGAAAGTGCAACATAGCCACATGAAATTTTGTATGTGGCTATACAAAATTTCATGGTGGATAGATTCCTTGAATAGATAGGTTACAAAATTCGACTATGGTTTCAAATTGTAAACCACAGTCGAATTTTGTAACCAATATACTCAAGGAAAGATGCCCATACTCTGTACACAGAGTTTGATTAGACATAAGCATAAGGGGCAGTTGACCCGGGCCCCCACATCAGAGAGGACCCCAAATCAAATAGAAAGTTTATTTTAAGCTTCCTTCTTTAATGAACATTCTTTATAACTAAAATAGTAAAGCAGAAGGGTCCCATATAGAGTTTTGCTCCAGGCCCCAATTAGCCTTAGTCGGGCCATGTCTATATAATGAAGTAAAACTCAAACCGTATTACTAACTGAAAGTATGCAAGCTGATCTGTGGGAAGTGGTGATTGATTATTTGTTGTTTAAGACAATTTGAAGGCTAAAACAAATCCCTCATAACAATAATAAGTAACCCATTACACCATACAATTATCTTCAAAATGGTATTTTCGAATTTTATTAGTGAGAAATAAAATGAAAAAGGTTTTTTTGGAAATAAGCCTATAATTTTAAATAGCCTTGAAAGAATATTCTCCGTAATTTATTAGAACAGAAAACATTTCCAAAACGAATTATTATCATAACAATCGAAATTACTTTTGAGAATGAATATCACCCCCCCTTTCCTTTTCCATGAACAATCTTTTAAAGTTTCATAATTCCCATCAGATAGGGGGGAAAAGTAGTTTTAGTATTACTTTTTCTAAATTTAATTTCAACTTTTCACCATGTGTTTCATAAAACTCGTTCACACGGCCTCGCAATGCAATATTTTCAGTCACGAAGTGTAATTGAATGGCTGACAAAATGCGTGGGGAAAAATGAGCTTCAAGGAAAACTGGATTAAATGTTTATGATTTATTCGCTACCTGAAAACTGTAATCAACTAAACATGTCAGTTCCATTTCTCGAAATCAGAGCTTAAAACCTTTATCAATTTACTTCACTTATGAAAAATGGAAACAATTAATAAATAATATATCTTACTGCTGTTGGGAAAAGAAACCAAGAAAAAAAACTTGACATGCAAATACGAGGGGAGTTGAATATGTGTCAAGTATATCAGATTTTAAAGCCTTTAAAGGCATTATTTGATAATAGATTGAATAAAAGTTGTTTATTTCTTATTTTTCTTTGATATATATATTTTTTCTGAATCATGATAAATTTATTGATAGAATAATTGTGACCGTTTCCATTTTAAGATATATGCTAAAGAAATAATTTATTGAAATTTAAATCGAGTTACATGGCTGTGTTCAATTTTTTAGCCTAATTAAAATAATGAAAAGTAACCGATTTTCCATTTTGTTACCGAAACGCAGTCAACTTAAGTGGGTAATTGCTGAAGCTAATTGTACCATCAATCTCATTTCTAAATCCAGGGTGAAATAAATAAGATTCTTGGGATACTTTTCTCCTCTTTTAATCTCAATTACTGATTTCTCAAGGTGCATTAATTTACGTACTAGAATGAAAATTTTTGATCCTACTATTTTGTTTTTATTTCAGTTTAGAACAATTTAAACACAAATACATGCAAGAAAATCATAGTCTTTGCCCACTTCATTTATGGTTAGTATTGACCTTTATTTCTTATTTCGGGGGGGGGGGGTCTATTTTGATTGTTTGGCACAGATTTTAAAGATGATGTTACTCCATTGCTAATTTTTGTTCCATAGATTTGGAAGGTGTAATATGGGGGGAATTTTGTTTTGGCGATTTTAACGACGAGGTCACTTCATTCCTTATTTTCGTTCCATAGATTTGGAAGGTATAATATGGAAGGAGTTTAGTTATGGTGATTTTAACGATGAGGTCACTTCATTGCTAATTTTCGTTATATAGATTTGGAAGGTGTAATATGGAGGACATTTAGTTTTGGCGATTTTAACGACGAGGTCACTTCATTGCTAATTTTCATTCTATAGATTTGGAAGATGTAATATGGAGGGAATTCAGTTTTGGAGATTTTAACGACGAGGTCACTTCATTTCTAATTTTCGTTATATAGATTTGGAAGGTGTAATATGGAGGAAATTTAGTTTTGGCGATTTTAACGACGAGGTCACTTCATTGCTAATTCTCATTCTATAGATTTGGGAGATGTAATATGGAGGAAATTTAGTTTTGGCGATTTTAACGACGTGGCCACTTTATTGCTAATTTTCGTTCCAAAGATTTGGAAGGTGTAATATGGAAGGAATTTAGTTTTGGCGATTTTAACGACGAGGTCACTTTATTGCCAATTTTCGTTCCATAGATTTGGAAGGTGCAATATGGAAGGAGTTTAATTTTGGCACAAGGAAGTTTGTGCCTTTAATGCCATATTACTTAATTAACCCATGAGCCGAAAGGCCAGTTCAAATATCAAGAAACAATATTCAAAGACAATAGTTCAAATGTTCTTAGAGATATCTCGTGCCGAATTAAAAGGCATCTGGTAAAAATGTTTCAACGTTCCGAGCTGCATTAGTCTCATGGATAAATTTGATAGAATGTTCACTCCCACCCACTCCAAATAATAATACCTGTCCCTCTCTTGTCCCTCTCTTGCAAGAAGTATCCCCAGAGTGTTATAAATATATTAATTTTATAAGAGTTATCAAGTGCAGTTGATTTATTTTATAATGGCATTGATGTATTTTTTATTTTAGTCTTTAATATCCTTTTTCATAAAAAGATATTGTTATTATTTTAAATAAAACACTGTATTCTCTATACATAAAATTTGCCTTTTATTATATTTCGTACTGTCATTTGGATTTACATTGATTTGTACAAAACAATCGACAGTGTTTTCGGAATCGGATTCTCAACAAAAGACAGTTGATAATTTTATTTCTGAACTAGAACAAAATAATTGTATTCATTAAATTCTCTCCCAAATTTTGATAAGCAATACACAGAAATCAGAAAATAAATTGCAACTGGTAATGAACAGCCTGGAAAAATATCAAGTTTTGGTCAATCTCATTTAAAAAAATCTTTCTTGATATAGAAATCCTACCCATTTTTTAGATGAATTATTAGATTAATTATTTTTGGGGGTTAAATAAAGAAAAGTATTCCATCTTGAATAGAAAGTTTTAAATATTCAAGCATATCATGAATATGTTTTGATTGGAACATTCAACGATTTCATGCAGCAAAATGATTGGCTTAGCTTAAAAATCAGTTATAAGTTCAATGTGCACTACTTGTGATTTTCTCAAAACTCATTTATGTAACGTATTGCTATGGAGAAGATTTTTTTTTAAATCCAAATCAGAATTTATCGAAACTGTATAGCAGCAGTTATAAAAGGGCTCATTATAAGATAAGATACTAAGCTCAACTGAGCGAAAATTAAGGATTGATTCTTTCTGTATCTCACAATCTGCATTAATTTAGAAATAAATTCTGACGCTTAACCATAATAAACTTTGTCTTTATGATTAATATTGGCAAAAGTTTTATCAAGTCTATATTATTAAAGTTCAAAAAATCATTCTTTCATGTATGACTATAAAAAAATAACAGTGGGTAAATTTAATTTCTTTAATTCATTGAGTAAACTAAAGAAAAATATATTTCATTATCACTCAAAAACATTATTATATAGTTATTTTACATAATGTCACGTTTCCTGTAAAAGAATAGAGAAAACAAATAGCTTGACGCGCACATAGTATTCCCTAGTCCACAAAAGGACAGACACAATTAAGAAGATTAATTAATGAAGTAGTCACAATCACTACATAGTAGATGACACTGTTTAATGCTTGACAAACGTCGCGGCATCTTTCCCGACAAATATTACAGTCATTTAGGCTGGCACAAAAGCGAGTAGCTTAAATTTTAAAACTAGCTGCAGGAGTACATTAAACACTACATTTCCTGCTCAACAAAGTGATAAATAGCCAACATTCAGAAGCCGAAAAGAGACAACCACAATAAGAAGATTAATTAATGGACTAGTTGCGGGGGATTTACGCGCTTCGTTGCCCCCTCTCTGGGCCTAAAAGCGAAAGTCGGGTAAAATTCGGGCAAACGGCGCGTTAAAACAATTGCCGCTACTGCTGAAGAGCGACATGGTAAACTGTGGGGGGGGGGGGCATGAAAGGGCAGATGAACCAGAGGGACACCTCCTTTTGCGCTCAAAAGTAAAACAACCGCATCGTCCCGTTGTGTGCGCAAAATGCATCGTTTCTCACGCTATCATCCGAGGCAGCAGCCATCCGAGCGTGGAGAATTCCCTCGGGCAATCATTAATTCCAAGAGCACAAAACTTGGGTCGTGAGGGGACAAAAATCTTGACAATTAGCTCTATCTGGGGTTGATCAGCAAGCAAGTGGTGGATGCTGGTAGAAATACGAAGGTCCTTTTTAAAAGGGTCTTCATGTCTAGCCCATTGGAGATCTTGTCCATTGTCCGCAAATGAGCCGGCCAATGAAATTGGTCGAAGATAGCGGGCTCAGATAGACCGACCGGCTTTTGAGAAGAATGGGATGAAGTTGAGCAAAGTGCAATGGTAGAATCGGAAGGTTCGGATAATACAGAGAATCAGTGAGGCGTTGAGTTTCTCTAATGTGCTGAAGTCAAACGCTCTGTAGTAAATCGAGTGGCCTCTTGCACAATTCCACCCCTTCTTGCTTGCGCAAAATGTCCGGCGATGATGACGACTTTTACACAATGTCTACTCGCAGAAGGGCCATTGTTGATGAATGCGGTGTGAATGGAAAATGAACAGAATGGAATGGTCTGAAGGGTGAAAGGATGTCGCATTAGCGTGGTGTCACAGAGGATCATCCACTTTCTTTGTAGCTATGGATTCGACTTCCTTTTCTAAATGGGATCGTATCGGAATCTTGTTCTCAAAATTTGACTTTCACTTCAATGAATATTTATTGACATTTATCATTGTTTCAAGAAGTGCACGTTTCAGGATACTCCATTTTCCATTTCTTTAACGATTGACTTCCTTTACTTGATGGAAATCACCTTCAACTTTACTTTCATTCGGTGACTATTTATAGAAACCCCCTTGATATATTTAAAGAAAAATCAAATTTCATACTCAATTTTCCATTTCTTTAGCGTTTAACTTCCTTTACTTGATGGAAATCATCTTCAATTTCACTTTCATTCGGTGACTATTTATTGAAAACACCTTAATATCTTTCAAGAAAAATCAAACGAGTTCATATCTTAAAATTAGAAATATACTGGCTAGTAATACTTTCATTCTTTACATTTCATAACTAATTTAAAGAGCGTAAACTAAATAAATTCTATATTTAAACTTGAATTGGAAATAAAATATCAACATAATTACTAAATATAACAGAATGCATTTTTTTTTTGTTTTTCAGTAAAATGTCTATTTAAAATTAGAGTAAGAACACACAAAAAATTATTCAAAATCCATAGAATTATAAGAGATCAAGATCTTGTGTTCTTTCACAAGAAAAATTCAACGGATTAATTAATTGTCATTTAAATTCATTAAAACATAGTATAGACTTCGTATAAATATAGTGCAGTACTCATAAACAAAATTATTGCTGCAGTCTTCATGAACTAAATTTTAATTACGCATTATAAACTTAATTAAATAAGAAAAACAAAGTATCTATTAAATATTTGGACTTTATGGAGCTCCAATGCACTAATTAACAAACATTTTAAAATAACAATTCTAATTCAAAGATTCGTAAAGTTTTGAAGAAAATAAATTTTTTATATAGTTTTATTTTATTTTTAATAAAAAAAACCCAAGGATTCTTTTAATACCAATAAGACCAGTTTTAAAATAACACAAAAAATAAAATTTGAACCCCAAAAAGTATAATCCTCGCCTAGAAATAGAATATATAAATTTCGGTAGCAAAGAAATCGTTTGCATCTATTTGATCATTCATTAAATTCAAAAATAATAAAAATAAATGTAGAAAAATTGTTACAAAATTGAAATTGGCATCATTAAAAGGGAAACATTTTGAATTTCAAGATGAATTAAATATATATTGAGGAATTATTCAATCCGAAATTAAGGCATAAAAAATGGAAAAAGATTTTGGTTAACTGCTAAATAATTGAATATTTAATCAAATTGCGCACTTTGAAACATTTATATTTTTCTCTTTTCCTCCCCCAAAAAAAAAACATGAATAAATCTTTCTAACCAATTGTGTAGGAGCAGATTTGAAAACCTCAGTGGTTTTTACTAATGTTAAGATAAGTTTTTTCATAAACCCTCTTCAAAGATAATTAAGACATGCATAGATCAACTATGTAATAACATGTATTCTTATCTTTTTTGCACACTTCGCAGTTTAAGTCTTACCAAATTATTATCAATAAATCACTTCATAGGTCAGATTTCACTATTAGCCCACTTCCAGTATAAGAGCTCTTAATAATTCTTGGTTGATATATCTTAATATATATGATTTATGAGGTTATTTTGGTCATTGATATTAGAAAAGATTTATAGATAATTGTTATGAGATGATATAGGAAATGAAATTTAATCTTCATAGAAAATATAAGATCCATTGACTTGTATATATGTATTTTCCTACAGAGAACATTACGAGCTTTCAAATATCTGTTAATATATTTAAGTAATCGAAGCCTTTTTTATATCAGATGTAAATTATGATTACATTCAGATCTAACAAGAAATAGTGCCTGAATTAAGGAGAATCGATGTTCTCAAAATACAAATTTCAAAGAATTTTTAACACTTGTAAAATTATCGATTGGAAAACCAAATTGTACATTAAATACTGTAATTGTCACACAAAAAATCTTGTATTAAATATCAGGAAATAAAACGTAAATTTCAAAAGTTTTCTTTATAAAAAATTTAAATTGTTATCCTTTCCAAATAGTAAGTATATTTTTAAGTAATTGTAAGTGCAGATTAAAAGGTGGAAAGCGTTTATTTTAAAATTATATAAAGAAAAGTTCGATTAGAAATTGGGAAAAAAATTTCATTACAAAATAAGGAAAAAGAGTATAGTCAGAAAAGTATATTAGGGAATTAAATATGTAAAATATCATATATTCTTCTCTCTTTCTTCGTCTGGAAAGCTTGTCTTCCAGTTATACTTACAGAAAACATACAATCATAACTTATGAATAAAAACAATAAAATGATGAATAAAAGGAAGAAAACTTTTAATAGGCATCAAAATATAGAAAATAACGTTTAATACTTATTGTTTTTCTTTAATATTGAGAGAAAATTATAATACAGAATTTTAACACTCTAGCATAACAAGAAAAGAGTGAGAAATCAATTAAAATATTACTTTAAAAAACATCAGTTTATATTATATATATATATATATATATATATATATATATATATATATATATATGTGTGTGTGTGTGTATGTATGTATGTATGTATGTATGTATGTATGTATGTATGTATAATTAAAACTTTTCTCAATAAAAAGTAACAGCAAAATATTGTAAAATCCACAAGTACCAGTTATTTCTTTTCTACTCATCATAGCTTGAAACAAATTAAAACATTTCTGTCCAATTAATATTTTTTTCCTAAATGAACACATTTTTTTATCCCCAGAAGCCAATAAATAAAACAAACAAAGGTAAAACCACGCTGTAGCATAAACACATTCATAATAAAATAAATTGATGCTCTGAAGTCTTAAAATAAAACTATAAAATTATTTTTTTACAAAATATTCATTAACTTATTCGACTTAGAAAAAAAACTTACAAAATGTGTATTTTTTGTACTGATTAGGAAATGTATTAATTAAAATTTTCAGTTCCCCAATTCGACGCGAAAAATCTCTTTTTTTTTTTCTTCCGAAGATAGAAAATTTATCATTCATCTTCCTGACTTCAATTATTTTAACAAAATTTGATTTTTTTTCCTCGAACATAAATAACCAAGCCACGTTCAGGTGATTATCAACGTTCAAAGCAACGGGCCAGCAAATTAAATGCTAAGATAAGCATTTAAATAATAATTGCTCTTTTCACACGTCATTTATTTAACTCTCTTTTGCACTCCCGTCGAAAATTTTGAATTATTTTCTAGAATTTATGATATTTGAACGGAAAAAGAAGAACCCAATTGGCATGCAAATAACTGGTTTGACTAGAATCTCAAACACTGGACTATTGAACAGCAGGCAAATCAGATTCAGATTCCTTAACTCGAAGCAGATTTTTCAAAGATGTGTTAGACCCATTTTGCTAGGGAGATAAAGTTTTGAAATATAGATCACAAGAATCGATCTGTGAACCCCTTTGCACCAAATAGACAACCTGTATTCAAATCTGATACGCAATAAATCATTGCATCAAAGATCAAAGAGGAATCAATCAATGCTTGAACTGATTTAGTCGGAGCAGTAGAGAAATCAATCTATTGAACAACAGACAAATCTTGTTTACATTCTTGCAAGATTTACCGAGGATCAAGATTTGGTTTAGACAGATTTCTCAAAGATTTATCTGGAGTCGAGTTAGTTGGGGTTGGAGAAATATTTTGCCATTCGATTGTGGGGTTCCATGATGGAATCCGATTCTATCCGAAAATAGATCTAATATGCATTAAATATGGCGTTAATGATCAAATGCGGGAAAAAGAAATTAAAACTTAAAATGATTTTTAAACTTTGGACAACAGATACAATAGTTCACATTCTTCCAAGATTTTCTTGAACTTCTTCATGCAAATGTTTATGTAACTGCAAAATAGCTAGGTGGTATAGTCCCTTCATGTGAATCATAGGGTTAAATGCTCGAATTCAATTCAAATAAATATATTTATTACCTATAAAATGTCAGCTGTGAATTAATCTAAGATTGAAAATCAAAAGAGGTAATTTTCCTTGTCAAAGAAAAAAGGCTGGTTTCTAATATTTATTAGTCCTCATTCAATTTTAATTCAGCTTTAATTTGATTATAGGCGAGGATCATTAGTGAGGCACCGCCATTGTAAAGATCAATACACCTAATTTCCATAGGGTTTTCGAAACATACTTATGAAATTTATAAACAACTAGCTTTTACCCATGAATTCGTACGCATGGAAAAGCACACAACTAATCAAAATAAATTTAAGTACAGTGTGAACCTAAAATGAAGCAAAATGGCAAATTATGTCAGTTTTTCTTTATAATCAAGTCAAGCCTATTTTATTTGTCGATTCAGATTGAGATAGTTGCAACATTGTTATGCACATATTTTTTAAATTTTTAATTAAAATGTAAACACAGTTGTCAACAATCACAACACACTGATTATGTGTGAGTTTCTAATTGTGACAACTCAAATGTGTGAATTTTCAACGCAAGTTGGGGTAACGCAATACTGATTAGAAATTTTTAATTTCTTTTATTCTGTTTCATTTTAATCCGAAAGTACTTCAGAATAAAACCGATTAATTAACAATGTTTAATTTTAAATGCCTCAACTAAGAAAATTAACAGAATCGCTTAAAATTATAGGTCGAAAATGTGTTAAGTCTAACCTCATTAGCTTGGAGGGGAGGGGGAAACAAAATTGAAGTTTTACTCATTTGAAAGTTGGTAAATAAAGATCTTTAGCGGGAACGTAAGAAAAATGTCGTTTTTGCTATTTTCTTCGCAATTTTACCATTTTTTCCTCTCTATAAGAACCTTCCTCGTGACTTAACAAAAATATTAATAAACAATTAGTGGGATTGGTCGATCCTTTCTCGAGTTTTGCTCTTAAGCAACACTTTTGGCGATTCATTTTTATTCATATAGATAGTTCGGAACAGTAGTAAAGAAATATCAGCAAAATAAGAATATTCGGGAACCAAGAAAAACAATAAATCTTTTCTTTTTTAAGAATAAAGCATGGTTTTTGTATCAATTCATTTAATGAGAATCATTTGATTAGCGCAATTTGCCAAAACTCTTGAAGCAACCCTTTTGATTTGGCGAAGAGCCTATTTATCGCGAGCACAAATGGATACAAAACACGCTATGCATTCTTTATTCTGCATGCTAAAGTAAGCCCTCCTTTTCCCCAAGAAACTTTTACAGATAGTTTCATCATTCAAAGTCAAGGAATCCATGGCAGAGATTTGTAGGCATATTAGCCCGGATCCAAGGCGGAGAGGAATACATTAAGACTAACGCTTAATGCATTCTACTAACATGAATCTGGAAATACTTCCAGAACGATTACTGCGCTTATAAGTTTGGGGCGCCGTGATCACGTTAAAAAGTAAAAAGAAAACATGGAAGTAAGAGAAAAAAATCTGAGAATTTTATCGGACTTGGATAAATCGCACAATAAAATGTTTTTGCGTCTTTGTTTGCCGGTGATTGATGATACCGTGGGGAGCAAGGGCGGCAGTGTTTCGATTATATTTATTTATCGAATTTTATACCTTACTTTTTTAGGGGGAAGGGGGACTACTATCTCAAGAGTGGTTTTGCAGTTCATTTCGAATTCAGATGGCATATCGTCCACAGGGTATTATATTATATTCTACACCTGGATAAGCGAAGCTTGCAAACCGATCCTCGGTCCCGTTTCGGAGGTTTCTTTTATTTTTTTATGGTAATGTTACCAGATATCCAGTTTACTGTGGGGAACTATAAGGATAGATCTCAAGGAGGTTTTATTGGTGAAAGAAATACAAAAAAGAATGTTTTAAAGTAAAGGCAATGCGCTTAAATGCGGGCAGTGTTTGTCATTTTAGTTTTGCTGTTTCGATGTCAGCGAACTTTTTTTTTTATTTGGCCATAAAAATTGAGCAGGCGATTAAATAGAGTTGACATTTCGTGAGAGTTAAGATCGATATTTTTCTATTGCTGCTTTAAAAATGAAAGACATAGAACTTGAAGTAAAGATTGGACCTTCTTGAACTTTTTCATCCACTAGAGGGTCTTCCGGTTGGGTGGGTGTAGAGGTGAGGCAGAAATCCCCAATAGTGACCAAAAACTTTAAAATGCAATATATCAGGAAAATAAAATATAAATTATAGAAAAGGAACAATTTCATCTTAGAAATTCACAGTTTAATTTTATATCGTTATAACTGTTAACGTTTAGTGGCACATTTTATGATTAAGAAAAAGACGGATTTAATAAAGATGGTCTACTGAAAGACAAAAAAAAAGCAAGGGGTACTTAATTTTTTCTGCAACATTTGTTCGTATTCAGTTACATTAAGAAATAAGGCTTAAAGCGCAGGGGGTAACGTTAGTTCTAGTTTCATGTTTGAGATTCTTAATAGATGGCACATTGAACTTTTTAAAGATGATTCAAAATCTGATTACTTTTACTATGTATTCTATCCTTCCACAAATTTCAGAACCCTCTGTAGGTTTAAACTGTAAACTATGTGTCTAATTTATTTGCATTTAAATAAAATAACAAAACAGGTTCATGTATCGCTTTTCCTTTGAATCCCTTTAAAATGCGGTTGCGAGATGTGCTCAAGTTCCCCCTCTCAAATTCAATTAAATAATAATGTTATTAATAATTAAATTATATACAGACAATATTATGCAACCTAAATATGTCCCGGTATAACTTTCTCCTTTAAATCAGTTTTAAATAAAAAAGAAACTCAATCTAAATATTATTTTCTATTTTCAGTCTAAAAGAACCCTCTTCTTTCTATTTGTTTGAATTTTATCCGCAATTCTCAGTAATTATTATTATAAGGTCATAAAAACATTTTCTTCCAGAATTGAATATTATGTAATGTGTGCATTCTTCGGCCTTTCTCCTGCATTGTTGAGTGAGGCCAATCTACTTGAGCAGCCTTTTCTTTTTCTCTTATTTACACTAGGGAATTGTGGGTAAATCCATTGGGAACTCGGATTCCTTGTTGCCGTTTACTAAAACGAAAAAGACATTCCGTTTCTAACGAAACATTCATAAGCCTACCCTTGTCACTATGTAGGGAAAAGAAGTGCATAACATCTGAAGTGAATGAAGAAAAAGATCCCACAAAAGTTGCGGGGCTGAAAATAAAAACAAAACTTTCTTTTTCTATCGAAAGCCCTCGAGATTGCTTAAATTTATCATTGACTTTGGCTCTTTCTTCTTTCTTTATTATTGCTTTTTTTTATCAGCCCTCCTCTGTCTTAATCATCTTTTATTCTAAATAAGATCGCAGAACTATCGCACTTTTGTGAAAGTCTTTCTTAAAAAAAATAAACTTTATATAAATATAAATATAAATGTATTATTCACCCCGAAAAGGGGCTTTTTCTTAAATTTTTGGTTCGCTTTAACGTTGAAGAGGCGCATAGATTTCGGCCTTAACGACTCCACACGAAAAGAAGTGTTTTCCTAATGAATTATGCATGGTGTTATGTAATTACCCCGCTTGGTTTTCACATATATGAGCGATAAAAGGGAAATCTTATCCGTGTCTGGTGGAAGTTTATGCACAGATTTTTTCGAGGCTAATAAAGTACTCTATTTTTTTTACCACTAGAAATTACCGTGATCACAAATTTGTGTTATCAGTATATTTAAGAACAATATTAGATAAATATTCATAAAATATTCTGTATACATACAAATACTGCATTTATAGAGGAATTTTCCTACGAATTTCAATTTCAGATAGCAGAGAATGTTCTACCATATTGTACAATATTCTATGCTATTAGAGATGGTAGAGATAACACAAATTTGTGTTATCAGCATATTTAAGAACAATATTATATCAATATTCATAAA
>JAOUZG010017606.1:1617220-1673702 GCA_026289955.1 Argiope argentata
TGTGTTATCAGCATATTTAAGAACAATATTATATCAATATTCATAAAATAGTCTGCATACATACAAATATTGCATTTATAGAGAAATTTTCCTACGAATATCTATTTCAGATAGCAGAGAATGTTGTACAATATTTTATGCTATTCGAGATAGTACAGATAACACAAATTTATGTTATCAGTACATTTAAGAATAATATTAGATAAATATTGATAAAAATATCTGCATACATACAAATGCTGCATTTATAGAGGAATTTTCCAACGAATGTCTATTTCAGATAGCAGATGATGTACAATATTGTACAATATTCTATGCTATTCCGAGATATCACAGATAACATTCGCAATATTGCACAATAATGTGCGATCTTATATGTTATTACCAAATACTGAAAATTGTTTAACATTATACAATAGTGTACAATATATTTGTTCTACTGGGAAATATATTTCATTTATATTGAAATGGATTCAACAATATTATAGAATGATGCGAATATTGCTTAAATCCTAAGCAGTAAAAAATAAATGTGTTTTGATAGGGATGAATATCGCACATTTTATTCGACATCGAAAGAAAAACATCAATGTTGAGACAGTTCATTGAAAGCAAGGTGTAAATTGAAACCTACTCCAAAAAGGATTCATTTTAAAGCTGTTTGTAAATTTTATGAAAAGACAGACAGACTCAACAAAAAATATATTATATAGTTTATTTAGTAAAAATACATTATTATAATAATATTTATTTTAATATTACTTTTTTTAATCCTTTGATATAATTAATATTACTGCATGCATGTATTCTGCAAAATTATATTATTTCACTATTTATTCTACTTAAAAAGCAGTTAATGAAAGGAATAAATTGAATTTTGATTCAGTATGAAGGACGCCATCTGAAAGTGAAATTGAGAAAAACTAATTTAGAAACCCCATAATTTATAATAATGAATAAAAAATTACAGATTTAAAAGTGGAAAATGATTAAAACATAAAGAATGTCTACTTACAATTGCAATAATAAATATATCATTCCCAAAACTGTTTGAATAAAATATGAAATGGTATTTATAAAAAGAATTGAATAAATACATTTCATGTAAATCATACAGATTCTACGCCAAATATATTTTAGATTCAGATATTTAAAATATAATAATGCAATGAAAATATTATTCAGCTTGGAATTTAATTAAATCTAATGTAGCCGCTAGGCACGTGGAAATAAAAATTAAAATGAAAAGGTAGAAAAAATCGATTTTCAGAATTCTCATGAGAATAATGTGAAAAGATATTATGCTTGGGGATTTTGAGTATAAATGTGTAATTGATAAAAGTAAATAAATAAACAAACGTTATCGTTTTAATCCCATGATTCGCAACGTAACATAATTGTAATTTCAAAAACATTCCGAAGGATATAAGTAATAGGTATAATAAATATAACAATTTAAATATCAGAAATCCTATTTAAATTTATTGCAATTCAATTTTAAAAAAATAAAATTACACAGATATAGCTAAATCATAGCTTGTCCTTTATGCAAATCTACAGTTTGTGTCTATCTTGACGAAATCTAGCACACTTGCTTTCCACGACAAAAGATCAGTTACTATAAACGTTTTTAAATATATAGAACTTAATTAAAGTATCAGAAATTAGTTCAGTCCATTTTTGTTAATTTTCATTCGTCCGAAAATATTCCATTCTCGAAATATTCCATTTATATCATCCGAAAATTTTCGAATATGCTTTGTAGTAGAGTGATTTCTTTCAAAGTATGTTTTTCACGTTAATCAAGTAATAAGATGAAATTCAATCAAATGATAAGAAATTCAATCATGTTAATCAAGTGAGAAAAATAAATAAAGCATTCGGTATTAAAAGTTTAAAGAACTCGAAAGATAATATATTTGGCAAACACTCTGGTCACCAAAAATATTCAATGTCATATAAATGATAAGTTCTATAAAACATTTTAATAGATTCTATATACATATAAAACCTATTTACCTATTTCTGCCTACATATATCTTATATATGCATATACATAACTCCTAAATATGTGGTTATAATTAGGAGGTATATTTTTCTTGTATATATCGATTAATAACCACAATCGATTCGCTGTCAAAATAAATTCTATAACTTCAAATTCAAAATGTTTCTTAGAATAATTCAAATGTAAAATTCTACTGTATTAATATGTATTAAAGATGAAAGAGATAAGATAAAAATGAATTATAAAATTTCGAGTCTTCTTGGAACTATACAATTTTATTTCTTCTTGGAATTATAAAATTTTGTGTCTTCTAGGATTTATGGAATTTTGAGTATTCTAGGAATTATAATTTTTTTTGTCTTCAGGAATTATACAATTTTGTGTATTCTAGGAATTATAAGTTTTTTAGTCTTTTAGGAACTATACATTTTTGAGTCTTCAAGGAATTAAACAATTTTGAGTCTTCAAGGAATTATAAAATTTAGTCTTCAAGGCATTATAAATTGTGAGTCTTCAAGGAATTATAAAATTTAGAGTCTTCAAGGCATTATAAATTTTGAGTCTTCAAGGAATTATACAATATTGAGTCTTCAAGGATTAATGCAATTTTGAGTATTCTAGGAATTATAAATTTTCTGAGCCTTTTAAGAATTATACAATTTTGAGGCTTCAAGGAATTATACAATTTTGATTCTTCAAGGAATTATAAAATTTTGAGTCTTCAAGGAATTACCAATTTTGAGTCTTCAAGGAATAATACAATTTTGAGTCTTCTAGGAATAATACAATTTTGAGCCTTCTAGGGATTATAAATTTTTTTAGTCTTCTTGGAATTACATAATTTTGAGTCTTCTAGGAATCATAAATCTTTTGAGTCTTTTAGGGATTATAAATTTTTTGAGTCTTTTAGGAATTATACAATTTTGAGTCTTTTCGGAATTAAACAATTTTGAGTCTTCTTGTAGACAGAAGCAAATATTTAATACTCTCCAGAATATTCTTGAATGAAAATATTTTTTTCTTAGCTTTGAATATGCCCAAAAAAAAGTAGTTTTATGAAGAAAAAAAGTTTAGCTGGCATGTCAAGATACCAAAAACAAAAGAACTATGCCTCAGACAACCACGAAAATTGCTAGCACGGAAATGCCTTCTAAATTTGCTCTAGCTTCCAACAAACGCCCTTGGAGTTTTTATTTTCAATTGAAAGCATAAGTTTTTTTTTTTTTTTTTTTTTTTTTTTTTTTACAAACAGCGTGTTTCTTTAAGTTGTAGGAGCGGCGACCAGACTTAATCTTTTCATTCAAACGTTACCCGAGTTGTATAGTTAAGGAAAATATATTTTCTCGGTCTTGTTCTATACTGTTTACCCTTCACCTAAGTCTTTCAATTCTGGAGATCGGACCTGTCTTCGCAAATTGATTTCAGAGCCGAGAAAAGAAGGTCTTTCAGCGTTCCCGCGGAAAAGTAAACTGAGGTAACGGGATTTTGATGCCGGAATTTGGATAAGAGGCACAAAATTCCATTCAATATTGTTGTATTATTTTATTTTGTATATGTGAAAGAACATTTTCTTTTTTTCGACCTTTTTTTTTCCTCCCTATTTTGTGTTCAATCACATGTCGAAGAAAAATAAGATTAAAAGTCAATTTTGACTTTTTATATTTTATTTTTTGTAGCATGGTTGTGATCCTTAACCTGAAAATAATTTCAAGTAAATGATAAGTCTGTTCATATTTAGGTAAAAATAATAAATTGTGTCTATTATCAGTAATGTTCAATAAAAAACTAATCATGTACGCATATTAAGAAAATAGGTTATTTTGACTCAACAAATAATAATTCTATTATATTATATATATATATATATATATATATATATATATATATATATATATATATATATATATATATATATATATATATATATATATAATTTGTTGAAAGCAGAAGGTGGTTTCGAAGACATAGATGACGCTTTTAATTTTTAAGTTCGTTTTATTTCATCATGATAAGCATCCATTATTTACGAACTGAAGCAATGAGCACAACACAGAACGACACAAAACGGAATAAGAAAAGGCTAATGGAACTATTATCGTTGTGGATATATACTTTTAAACATTAATAGGGATCTTTGGCGCAAGTCAATAACATGCACATCTCGTGTAAGGGGATCATAGGGATCTTTGAAAGGAATTTGCCTTGCTGGACAATTTTTATCCCTTCACTCGGAGCGTGGAAATTAATCAAATTTTAGCCAAGTCAGCAATTTCTCAAAGCTTCTGTTGAATTAATTAACTAGAACAAGTGGAATGGATCAGAAAATAAGATAATATTTTTAGAATGAAGTTACTATGGGCTAAATAAAATTGAAAGTTAGGAATTTAATTTGGGATTTAAATTAAGTCTTGTATTTGTTTACATGGGAAGGTTAGAATATTTCATTTGGCAGAAATTTCTGGTAAAAAATTTCTAAAAAGTATTTATTACGTATTTAAGGAAATAACATATCACACATTTTATTAGGAATTTATAATAAATTAATAGAATAAAATATATTAAGAATCAGTTTGGCTTATTTTCTTATCTAATTATATTTGCTTACATGGAAGGGATAGAATCTCTCAAATGTAAAAAAAATGTCAAGAAAATATAGAAAGTATTTATTACTTATTTACGAAAATAGCATATCAAGTATTTTATCAAGAATTCACAGTAAAATTTAACGATTAAAATAACATATCGTGTATTTTATCAGAAATTTACATTAAAATATTACTATCATACAACTCAGCTTCAGAAATAAATATAACTAAATGCTAAATTATTTAATGGCAACATATAGATTTATAAAGAACAAATTGTTAATCATTTTAGAGACGATTACCTTATAGTGATCTTTTAATGAAAATAAATTTTTCAATGCATTATATCATCATAATTCTAATCATTTTCTACGATTAAAAACAGAATTCTATAATTAAATTATGTTTACATTATTTTTTTAAAAAAATTATAGTTGCAGAAAAGAACTTGATACATCAATTCATGGGGAAAAAATTAACATTATTCTTGTTAGGAAGAAAAAAAATTCTTTTGAACAAATAATTTTATTTTTATACTTTTGCAACTATTTTCGGAGGAGGAAAAATTTCCTATCTTGTTTTTATAACTTTAACCACGGGTAAACTATTCCATCGTTACTCAAAGAAAATAATATATAAAAATAGATATAAAAAGGTCAATAGGAGACGAGTCAATGAGTTTTTGTTTCTCCTTCTACATCAAGTGATTATGGTTCCAAAGAAGTATATTGATTCCACGTCGGGGGTTTATTTCACCTTCCCAAAAGTCCTGCAGCTACCAAAATATAAAAAGAATGAGGGTAAAAAGAAATATATAAAAAAATCCTACGACCTGTGGTCTAATTCATTGATTTATTTAATATAGGATATGAAGTAAAATTGTGTGTGTGCGTGTGTGTGTGCGTGCTCGCAGATACAGAGTTTTGAGGTCTAACTCTAAATTTAATTTTTTTTAATTATATCTAATAATAATACATATATCTAATTTTTTATTACAAAAAAATTACAATTGTTAATTGCATTTATATGAGATAAAATTTAATTTGCAACTTTTTTAATAACAGAGAATCAACCAACTTAAAAGCTTTAAATGTATGCTTAATATTAGGAGCATATTAACTGTTATAACATTATTATAAAAAATTAATTTACCTGATTTTTAGCAAAATTGTTGAAAAAAAATTCTAAACATAAAAAATTCTTGAAAATGAAGGAAAAAAAATTGTAATGAAAAGAAAATGTATAAAATAGATCTATGAAAAAAAAAAACTTTACATTTCCACTTAATAATAATAGTATTTAGTGTCTTATTTCAATGGCATCTGCAAATTAGCACTTATACACAAGTTTGAAAATGGTTACAAATGTTTCGATCAATCAAATACAATTGAATAATAGACAAGATAAGAAAACACTGCCATTCAAAGCAAAATCAAAAATATTACTAATAAGATACTATCAGAAAAAAGTTATATATTTTAGAAAGAAAAAATAAAAAATCTTTCAAAAAAACAAACAAACAATGCATTTAAAGTTAGGTCATTATTGTTATGATAGATTTAATAACCTTAAATATGATATAAATATGATATGGGAATAAAATCAATTGACTTATTCAAAAACATATCAATTAATTTTATTTGCCTTATTGTATTATCTAAAAAGTAAAAATATGTCAGTTGATTCTTTCAATTATTTTTCGCTTGTGTTTGTGCGTATGTAATTTTCTTATTTATAATCGACGATCAGAAATCGCATATCACAAGTAAAGATTTATCACCTATAATTTTGAAAAATATAGACACAATAACAAAATTATAAGATACGAGGGTTGCTTTCAAATAATTTTTAATACTACAAACAAAAAGTATGACAACAATTCTTAAGAGCAGCGTGATAATTTGATAATATAAAATTTTGAGCACTTTTATCAACTTCCCCGACACTATCCAAGGTCATATTATAACGCGAAGTTATAATCCTTCCATTTTTCAAGGAATAAAAACTTTCTTCAAACTAATATTACGTAACTTAATTTTCAAGCAAGGCAGGACTTTAAACAAACTTCCTCAAAAAAATTGTCGCACTTTTAAACGAAAAATAGACTTAAAAAAAAAGACTCTTCGAGTTCGCATAAATTGAAGGAAAATGGAGAGAGAAAAAAACACCATCCATTCCCAGAAAGGTGAAAATATAAAAATGAGAATGTCCTGCACCACCGCAGCGAAATGAGCTTCCGTCGAGTGTTATTTCGAAATAAAAACTTATTATGAGACGAATATTTTAGATACAAGGACACGCAGCGACTCAAAGAAGAATAAATTGAATTTTGTGAAGCAAATTTTGGCGTCGACGAAACTAAATCTAATATTCTTGAGGCGCCCCCTAAATAAATTACGTTCACTCTAGAGAAGAGGTTGGTTACATGCCAAACAAATCTCCGGTACTTGACAAACATCTTCCTCTTCCATGACCTATTCCTTTTAGGAAAAACAAAAGTCCTCGAATATGCCTGAAATTAAAGACACTTGTGGACAGATTGATTGTTAAATGCAGATTATTCTAATGCTTAAAGTAGTTATGTAATTGTTTCTGTTATGACATTAATGACATCATTCTCTCTTTTAATGATCTAAACAAATAGATCATAGCATTAAGCAAATGAATGAAAGGAAATAAGTTTCATGTTTTATCTGCCGATATTTTTAAAAAATGTAAAATGATAACGACGTTTATAACGAGTTTACCGGTTTCTGGCACAGAGGTAGCGCTTCTTCCTCGTAATCTGGGAGTCCCGGTTTAGGCATCGTTGTTCTTCTGTGATGTGTGAATGTCCCCCCCTGAGATGTGTGAATGTCCCCCCCTGTAAAAAGGGGCTGTGAAAGCAAATGTGGTGTGTGAGTAGCTAAGTCGTACTCTTGGCCCTAGTTGGCGCTACTTCAAAAACAGGAGACGCTTTTTTGGAGCTTAAATATGCTGCTGTATCAGCGGGAGGCTTGTCCATTACAAGCACCATCAGTAACAACAAAAATATAACGAATTTTTGTCTTTTTTTTAAAATTGTTTTGTCACATGTTTAAACAAAAAGTACTCATGCTTTTTAATGAAATCATCTATTAATACAAGATAACTTCAACTTATGCATATTTTTTTAAAAAAAAGTTGCAACTCAATTTAGAAAAAAATTATTGAACAATAAACAATTTTGAAAAAATACTAAAGAATATTTTGTGCTATCTTTTGTATTTTCAACTGTATATATCAAAATATGCAAATGGAAACTGATTTCTAAATGTAAAATTGTGTATATTTTTAAATAATTGTAAATCTGATCAAATAAAATTATTATTTTGCTGTGAAAGAACTAAAAGTATTTATGTTCAAGTTTGAAAAACTTACTTTCTTTCTCCAATACTTTCAATATCCAATGTATATTTTCAATATTATTTGAATTTTTTACATCAATTTTATAAATATGCGAATTAAAAAGTTACTTCTTCTCGCAAATTAAATTATAAAAAAAGAATTCAAATAATGCAGAAATTTCTAAGAACATAAGATTAAATAAATTTTAATTTCAAAAAGGTATGAAAAGTAATCAATATAAAGAGGAATACATTAAGTGAAAATGCCAATATAATAAGAATATCTGTGCATATTATAAATTTATGCTCTTCCCGACAAATAAAAAAAAAGTATTTATATTCAAATTTTTGGTGAAAAAACTAAACTGAAGTGAATTGACAGAATATGAAATCAAATTTATCAAATTATTTTCAAGTAACATGAAATCACTCAAAGAACATCCTTAAAAGGTATCACTCCGAAGTAAATATATCATTTCACTATTCTCCCATTCAGAAATCTCTTGTTAATCATTTTCCTTTTAAATCCATTGCTCTAATTATTTTAACCTTTTAATCATTTATATAAAATATTTATACTATTACAGCTGAATAAAATAAAAAAATCTTTTATTGGTATTTTTTTTTCTGAAAAAAAATTAAATTATAGCGAATTCAAAACGTATTTTCAAAACAAATAATTTTCATGCAATGATGAAATCACTCACGACGTCTTGTCTAAAAGATATCACTCCGAAATAAATATCTCTTCCCTATCCTGCCATTCAGAAATCCTTCATCAATCCATTTCCTTTTTAATCCATCCCTCTCACGCGATGGCCACATTCCCATCCCTTAACCACGCATTGTGAATAAACTGTACAACTAACAGAAAATCAAAGCCACGCGCACATTGGCTCTGGTAGAAATTTTCAAACCAACCCAATCCCATTTCTCTCCATCCGGGATCCAAATGTTATTAATTCCAAGTGTTTCAGCTCAAGAAGACACATCTTTCAATGTTTGCAGCAACTTGCAGCAGGAGTGATTATCTATGTCCCCAAAGAGTGTCTTCCTGTTCCGAACGGCGGCCAACTTTCCTGCACCTCCCCACACCCCGTTTTATTTCCTTCGCTATCATTCCACTCGGATACTTTTACTCCAGCGAATAGTCCTCCTTAAGTCACTAACTATCCGCAAAATGAATCCTAAACAAATGCGGCCCCACATCAAATCAGCCAGGGCGATGCGCTGAGGCTGAGGATTGCTGAATCGTCTTTGTCCGATCGATAGCTTTGCGGAAAGCAAAGGGTGTTTGTACATTAGGTTACGCTGTGGATATAGGTCCGCGATATTGATGCTTAGGAAAAATAACTGGTGGGGAGTATTGTGAGAATAACTAGGTAATGTAATGTAGGCACGCCATTTTGGTAAACATTTGGTCAGTAACTAATAATTTCTTGGAAAAAAAAAACAAATTTGCATAGCTGTGTTATTTCGAATGCTCAGCACCTAGAAGAAAAATTAGGTGTACATATTCACTGAACATAAACATTTATTTCTTCGCTTTGGGAAGTAAAAGTTATTATTGTGTATATTGATCCTCCCCTCCACCCCCCAAAAAATCTATCCACGTCAGCTTACAATTCAGCAAACTTTTTGTTTAACCCTACGCACACGAAAAAGTAAATCGATGTAAAATTATTCATCTAAAACAAGAGCTAGTTTATTGTTCCGAGAAATATACATATAATGGTTTAAGTGAAATTTCTTAGAAATAACCCCCCCCCCCAAATCTATCTGCATCAGCTTACAATTCAGCAAACTTTTTTTTAACCCTAAGCACACGGAAAAGTAAATCAATGTTAAATTATTCACCTAAAACAAGATCTAGTTTATTGTTCCGAGAAATATACATATAATTGTTTAAGTGAAATTTCTTAGAAATAATAATTACATTTTAATTTAAAAATTAATCTATACCTTTTTAATATTTTCAAGCATTTTTAACAATTAAAATTGAAATATAAATTTTAAAAAACATCAAAATGATGCTCCAACTTGAACAGTGAGAGGCGTCATATGAGTGCAAAAGGGTTAATATTCGAAATCCAGAAGGTTTTAAAAGATATGCCGTCTTGAATCGAAACTAAGTGATGATAATCGTCAGTTATTATGTAGTTATTTAAATCACATGATTAATCGTATTAAATAAAATTATAATCATATAAAATTGTACTAGTTATTTGAATCACATGAATACACTCATGTGTGTTGTTTCTAGGCTGTTAAATACATTAAAATGATAATAAATGGGTCATTATCTGATAAAATAGGTTATATTATCTGATTTGAGCGTTTAAAGAAATTACAGATCGGTAGATTAAAGTATTATTATTTCCTTTTACATTATGCTCAGTATTATTATTTCCCTTATAAGAAAGTAAGAATTAAATTTACTTCATCTTTCTAAAAAAATTAAAAAAATATTTCAGATTTTAAAAATTTTTAAAGTTATCATCATCATGCCATAAAAATTAATTTATTCGATATGCGTGACACGGCAAAATGTATTATTGTTCAGCACTATTGTTAGTTTAGTTTAATAACTAACAAATTATCTTCTATGGTCAAAATGTCCATACAACCCTTTTCCACAAACCTTCTGGAACCAAAACTATAATTAAAGGTCTAAGAAAATGATTAGTTATATTCTTTAAAAATATGCTGTTCTAATATATATGTGTAATTTTATAATGTAATGATAAGTGCCTTATTAATAGTTTATTGCTGAAGAATATGGAATAATATGTAAAATAATAAAACATTATGTTTGAGAAATGTAATTCTCAAAGAGCAAATATAAGATATTAGCATTTTTTTTCCTTCTAATAAGTAAATTAAATGCCGTTTCCAAGTCATTAGCAACTTATAATTAACTCCATTAAATATTAAAGCAAGCACGCTTTCCATTGTAACGTAAGCATTTGAGAACAACCGTAAATGTTTTTTTGAAAAGTAGATTTCTTAAAAAAAGGTAGAGGAAATGATAAAATTGTAAAAATAAAATATTATAATTAGGGACGGCAACGTATTATTTGCACAAAATTAAATGCGCAATCGTATTGGTAATTCATTTTTAAAGTGAGTCGGTGTGGGGTGCAGAAAAACTATTCACAAAATTAACACAAAATTACAAATACACGTTTGGAAAATTAATAAAAAAATCATACCATTGTCTTTTACCTGATTGTATCCTACATAAAACCCTTAAGTGATGATCTTCAGGTCGTTGCTCGATAAATTCCGTTTACTTTTTATCCATTATTTTTTTTCCTGTTACTTTGACTAGAGCCATTTTATGTCTGGAATTTGTAATTTAAAAAACGTGACTTTAACTATTGAAACCAGCATCTAAGAGATAAAGTATAGTTAAGAATCAAGTCGTAAAGATGGTTTATTTAAACCAGACTAGAATGGCTGAATCTGGTTTTTGTTTCGTAATTAGTTGTTAAAAGAAAGGAATGTGACTATTTTTTTTGCCTTTTTTTATAATTTTGAAAATTGTCATAATTAAATCATTATTTACTTATAAATTAAAGCTCTTATAATAAAATTTAGCAAAATTCAACATCTAATTTTATTTAGAAGAATAAGTTTGAAATAAAATATGTTTTAATGGCTTTACATATAATGGCTTGTTTGAATAGTAGATGGTATAATGGAATTTATCATAATTGAATTTATAATTAAGCACCGATTCACGGAAAAAATAAGAATCACAAGGACAACATCTCAGATTTACGTTTATATTAGCAAGGCACTGGTTGAAACCTAAGCGCTGTTATTTGCCAGCACTATATTGCAACCAAATATTGTCTGCAATTCATTATAAGTAATAGACAAATGTGCCGTTGTTGTTGTTGTTACCACTTACATTTGCCATAGGCAATCGCGCTAATGGCCGTCATCGATTTTAAGACGAGTGAGCGTCTCTTGCTTTTGAAGCAGCGCCAACTAGGACCAAGAATACGACTTAGCTACGCACTCATCACATTCGCTTAAACAGACCCTTTTTACAGGGGAGCACATTCATACACCTCACAGATAGTACACAAAAGAAGAATCATGCCCTGACCGGGACTCGAACCCGGGACTCCCAGAAAACCAAAGGATAAGACACGCTGCCAGGACACCGACAGACAAATGTTATTGCCAAATATCGGCAAGCTTGCTTTAAAAGCATGAAACTAGTTGTCGCCAAACTATAAATATTAGAGCAGTAGTTAACAAGTACTACATCATCCAAAATTTGGCGTAAATGCAGTCAATATATCGCCACCAAACTTGGTGTGTCAGTTCAAAGCGCACAGAACCACAGTCACAAAGCTAAAAATATTGGCGGCGGCAAACCTAAATATCGGTACAAAACCTTGGTGCGTTAACACCGAAATGTTAACATTAAATGTTAACCATTAAAATGTTAACACCAGTTATCGCTAAGTACAATGCTGTCCCTAAATATTAGCATCAAAGATGAGTATGTATTCGGAGCATATGCAGAAAAGGGCAGATTTATGTTTGCCACAATTTCATAAGATTGTTGTTGTTGTTACTTACGGCACTTGCCTATGGACAAGCCCCCGCTAATACAGCAGCAGATTTAAGCCGAAAGGAGCGTCTCTTGTTTTTGAAGTAGCGCCAACTAGGGACAAGAGTATGACTTAGCTACACACTCACCACATTTGCTTGCACAGCCTCTTTTTACAGGGGAGTACAGTCACACAACACACAGAAGAACAACCATGCCCGAACCGGGACTCGAACCCGGGACTCCCAGAACACGAGAAAGACGCGCTACTTCTACGCCAGAAAGTTGGCATTTCATAAGATATATTCAGGAATTAAATGCTTGGCTATAACTTGCCGTTTTGGCGACCCAGAATTTTTCTTTTTCACTGCATATCGTATCGAAATGATGGATAAAGAAATATGGTAAAATAAAAATAAAAAGCCATCATACCTAAATTTGAAAAACCATTAAAAATGGTTAAAAAATGAAAACGACATCGCATTAAAAAAACAAAGAAGAAAAAATGTCAAACAAAATTAATCTACAATAAGTAGTCAATTTTTTCATGGCAAAAACAAAACTCGTGAAATTCAACAAGCGAATGTGCGGTTAGAAAAAGTATATAATACAGCGGCATGTTGTTGTCCCGTCGAGACAAGTAATGGCCGTGGACCGAACAGCACTTTTCAGTCTTTCTACGCATGCGCAGCCTTCTGGTCTTTTTATAACTAGCCGAGTATAAACCCATCTCAATATATGATAAATAATTTTTATTTTATATTAATAGCTAGATATTTTGCGCAAATTCCGTATTCAAATTGTCTAATATCATAAGTCATTGTTTGTAAAAAGTATTAAAGGCCCCCCCTCTTGTTTTTATTTAATTTTTAAATGACCCCCTTTGCAATTGACGGCTGCATTTATGATCCGGTCAGTAATCGTCAATAATAACGCGATTCCGATTTTTCTCTCAGTGCCTCCATTACCTGATCGGCTTTCTTTATACTTCATCGGTGCGGAGGCTTGCGTTGTTAATCAAACAGGAAGGCAAACAATATTTTGCGGGGGAACAATGCTGGCTAACACACTCCTCTTTTATCGCCATACAGCATCAGGTGTAGATCAATTATGCTTGCCGTTTTCTGGCCATGAAACAAGTCGTTATTTTAATAAATGGTACACGAAAATTTCTGACCAATACAAGCTGACCTAATTACTAGAAGACTTAAAGCAGTTCGTTACGCTGATATGAAATCCAAGGACTTCTGGGATTGATCGATTGATTCTTTAGAATCAGCCCTGAACAAAAGATTCTGTTGTTTTCCAGAGAATGGTGATATTCCTTTGATTAATGAGATGCAATATCCGCAAAATCTTAATTGGTTTTGATACAATTTCTCAGATTTATGAGGAATTTTTCAAAGAACCTCACGTTGAGTATTAAGGTTAATTTTTTGGTAGAGTTAGTTTTAATGGACGAATAACTGGTTCTTGTTTGGTTCAGGTTTTTCTCATACTGAATCAATTACTTGGAGGATATAAACAAACTCGGAAAAGATAAACACAAAGTGACTTTTAATTAAATTTTACAAATAAGATAATAAAACAGCAATATTTTTTGATAACAGGATCTGAATGTTTTGACATACATTCATTTGTTATGATAGATTGGTAGTAGAAAAGTATTAGTTTGCAAGAATTCCATGGTGGTTTAGAAAAAGTTCTATTGGGATCTTAATATGAAAATTGCTGATTTTTAATATTTGTTATCGCATTATTTTAGTACGTGTTTTTTACGACTACAAAGACAATCCACAGTTTTTTATTTGTAACACAAAGAAAACGACAAAAACCTATATTACATTTGTATAAATGCAATTTCAATTTCAAAGGGGACCCCTTTATTTGTTTGATATTGAGAAAGCCATCATATTTTTTCTTGTATTCATATGCAGCATAAACATATGAAAGACCCTCTAAAAATACACAATTTTTTTCAGTGTTAAACACACTTTTAGAATGTATAGGCATAAAACTGTATGGATTCGTAATGCAAGCGAAGAACCGCATGTCTGATATTATGGACTTAATTTCGAAATCGGACAATAATATAATCTAACTTCCATATAAAGAACGGTTTAGTACACGTTAAATGAGTTGGCATCCAATGTCATTTCCTTGGTATAAACCAGAGATTTCGGAATAGTGCGCTGTCTCAGATGCCATCCTCCGTCATCTGATCAAAGTTCAAATTATAAGTTTTCCCAAAATAACTCTCAAAACAAGAACCAAATTCCTTTTGCTTTGAAACGAGAAATAAAATTAACAATATCCTTTTCTTTAAAATGATGCAGCGAATTATCACAACGTCCATTTCAATGTTTCCCTTCAAACTTCTAAACATTTGCCATTTATCATTAAAAATATGATACTTAATTTCTTAATAAGTTAGTTTATTAAAGGAGGTATATAATTTTGTATTGCTATCTTTATTATTATTTTATTTCATATATTGTCAAAGATTTTATTAATTTCATTGAAAAACAATACTGTGATTTTGTTCCTTGACTCAATATAACAACCTATGATAAAGGAATGAACTAATGAGCTAACGTGTCTTATATTTGAAATATGTCAAATTAAAATAAATTGGCAGAATCTTACTGTGATCTTCTCAGTCTAAACACTCCTTTTAGTCGGACAATTAATTAAAATATCCCGAAAGCATTTTCACCAGCTGTGTCAAATTACCGAGTGCCAAAGCAATAGAGCTTTCATAAAAAACACTTTACAGACTGAGAATCCGCTTTGAAATTGATAAACCTGGCTCCAACGTGGCTGGCTAGTTTTACTTTAACGCGCCAGCCTATTGATTAATAAATGAGAAACTTTGCATTCAATCACTTTTATCCGATCCTTCGTTAAAAAAAAGAAAGATGTTTGAACTGGACGACAGCTTAAAAATAACAGCAGCTCCTTATGCAGACATGAAAAGCACCCTTCAGAAAATCTCCGGTCGTCACTCTGATGGGCATTTTCTTTCTTTTTTTCTTCCATGCTCTCTGCGATATCAGGTTTCCAACGAACCAGACTGTTTGCAAAGTTTGAGCTTTTCGGTTGTGATCCTTACAGCTCCTACTCAATCCGTATCCTTCAGTGGAGGATTTATATTTCATCAGGACCAGGCGGGATTTTTTGACGCCGATCCTTCTAAGAATGAGATTAAAGGAAAACTTGCCTTTGTTGTTTTAGTGGCTTAAGCCGAGCTTTACAGGGGAGGAGATAGTGTAATGGAAACGGCGAATAGATGTTTTCTTGAACGTCACACAAATATCAAGCGGTACATAATGCGGGGGTGGTAGAGGCTAGTTTCTTGTAAAAATATATTTGTTTTCTTTAATCTGAAAGGATTTAACAGGGTGGATTGTAGGAACGGCAGGGTGAGTGTTCACAAATGCCTTCAGGGTAATTTTGAAATGGGCAAGCAGAAAATGGAACTTGTAAATATTGGTTGATGTTCTTAAACGGAAGAATTAGACCATCGAATATTATACAGTTGAATAAAAACATTTGCAAACTACGTTTCTTAAATGTCAAATAATTAAAACGGTTTTTTTAAAAAAACAAACTCTGATGGAAACCTTTAATTTAATATATATGGAGAATGATTTGGATAGAATGGGTTATAAGGGGCGGAATGTATAGTTTTTAAAATGCTGATTCACTAAAATACTTAATGTCATTTCGAACATAATACAGTAGCAAAAAATTAATTGAAATGACTCGCTGTCTTTTCCAATGAATTGGGTGCCCGCTAAATACAACACGAAGTATACATTGGTGCTACAAACATTAGAAAAAGCCACAAAACACACACACAAGAATCACGATTTCACTAAAACAGCAAAAACCGACTTTATTCCAAACCGCCTCGTAACTACATCACCAACAGCATCTCGAAAATCACCAAAACAACTAGTGTGCAGAAAACAACTGCTGAATGGCTAGAATCTTAAATTAATTTTTGGCGAAAATGTGCCCAATGTGGAATGCCAATTTCGTTTCATTGTCCGTCATCTTTTAATTGAATGCATTTCTTTTCATCCATATCGTATTCGATTTTTCGAACCGCGTTTTCTTTAATTTAACAAAATTTGCGGCTGAAAATTACCATCAAAATGTTTTTGATATTTTACAAGCTATTTGCTTTTATTCTCATTTTAGCAATTTTCGCTGTTACGCTTTTACGTGAATCATTCTTTTATTTCAAGATGCTTAAATTTAACAACAGTTAGTATTTAACAATCTTAGTATTTAATGTGTTTGTATAGTGATATCTTTGTTTTATATTTTAAAAAGTATGGTTTTTATAAATTTTTGTTTGATTTTAGCCATTTGCCTGGTACTGTTTTGTTAAACCTAGCTTACGAATTTAAATTCCAAACAAACCAGGAAGTTAGAATCGTAAACTAAATTTTAAATAAAAAAATTGAATTATTAATTATTCATTTATTTCATTTGAATTACTGAAATTAAAATTAAAAATGGTTTTATTTGACCCACAAGAATCCAAAAAGGAAAATATTGTATTATACGAAAATGCGTCCATCGAGATGGAAAATTTTATTGTTGTTTTTTCCTAAGGCATAAATGTAAAATTTATTATGTAGGTCAGATGGCATCTTTATTGAATTAATATAAAAGTGCAATATCATAGATTGATGATTTTTTATTGATCATTCATTCAAATATTGATGGCATCATTTTTAAATAATATTAAAATGTAATAATTCCTTTGAAATAAAGTAATATATAAAGCAGCCACTATAGTCCTCATTATTGCTTCAAATACTAATAAGAAAAAAAATGTCTAAAAATCTAAATAGTGTAAGGTATAGTCTTAAATATATCATGAAAATGTCATGATCATGCTTCAGAAAATTCCTAGTCATTATATATCCATATAAATTAATTTAACGAACAATACAAATCAATGCTATCTTGCAGAAAGTATCAATCATTATAATTATGACAATGAGATTTTTGCATAATTTTATCTTAAAAAATATTATGTAGGAACAAAATTGAAATAAAGTCTTACATAGTCTTGGATATTACGTGGAATCAATGCTGCTACATTAAAGTTAGATATTTTAGAAGAAAAAAAAGTTGAGATATATAATGTCCTCCTAAATGAAACTAATCTTCTACGTAAATGGATTACTTCTCATCAGCTGTATTTGATAAATAAACACAGAATAAGCCTCATTTACTAAAAACACATCTCACTGATGACATGCCATCATATTTCCGTTACAAGCGCAACATTGAAATAGCTATATATACTTCCACTCCAAATTTTTTTCTTCGTGTTTTGAAAAAGCAGACTTTTCAAAGAATATGATGTCCAATGTGTTCATCTTAGAAAAGGCGTGAAAAAAGTTATTCAATCACAGTGCTTCTTTAATGCAAACAAACTGTATTTTTTATTTATCTTGCTTATATTTTTTATTATATTTTCATTCTTATCAACTCCTGTTTTTCCCAAGATCATCCATCATACTCAAAAGAACGATTTTTTTTGCGTGTTTTTTTATAATTTTCCGTATGATTTTTTTAGGTTTGTTTCCCCCTAGCTTTTCCCTAAACGCTCTTTTTTTATACCCAAGATTCACCATTTTTTTTTTATCACAACCTCTTTCATGACTACGTACATTTTTATTCTAAACATTCGCATTCCCTTGGAAAGTTGCTAAGAAATAAATAAATAAAAAAACAATGTCTCAAAAGCTGCACTTATACAAAAGAGATTTGTTTTTATCGAATATGTAGTTATTTATTCTCAACAGATCAACGCGATAGAGAAGAATTTGAAAAGAGAAAGAGAGAGAGAAAGAAAGAGAAAAAAAAAATCGGCTCGATTCTTTTATTTTTCCCATAGAATTTTCTGTACTTATTTTTGTTCTTTTCTGTTCTTCCCATCATTCTTTTTTTTTATCCAACAGCTTTCTGTTTTTTAGCATTCGATCTGTGGTGCTACAGTTGTGATGGGAGAACCCAGGTGATGGTGACAATAACGTGTTTCTTTTTGAAAACCGTTTTCACAAGTGTACGCCTACACATAAATTAAACACAGGTTGTATTCACACGATCATTGTTTTCACTCACTTTATTCGGAAACTAGTCACATGTAATATTTAACCAAGTTTCTTTTGTCAAGCGATAATAGCAGAAACGGCCTTACACTTTTCGGAGCCTTATTTATTTATTTAAAAATAAAGCAGAAATGAGCGTTGCCGTTTCTAAGAAATAAAATTTTAATTAATTTAAGTAAGTATTAATTTAAGTATTTCAGAAAGAGGATGCAATACATGCTATTTGAGATTACTTAAAAGAATAAATAAATCTGTAACGTTACAGAATTTATTAATTCACTGGTGGAAGTATACACCCCATTGCTTTATTTGAAATTAAAAACAATAAATGATGCAAAGAAAATATGTATGGTAAGATTTGTCAAAGTTACATCAATGATTAAACTAGTTTGTTGTCTCAGGTTTATTTACAAATAATCAGCCTCATCAATGGGACTTGACCATTATACACAGTTTTATGAAAACTTCAAAACAACAGTTTAAAATCAGCGTTTGGGTAAAGAAATACGAAAATGTTTTTTTAACTTCCCAAAACAATATAAAAAAAGATTAAAATGAAATATGCAATGCATATTTCAATGTATCATGTCAGAACATCATTTCTTGAACAGCCAAGCACCATGTGCTCGTGCAAGTTAAATTATATTTTTATTCATTTTAATCGTTTCATTGAATGAGTCACTTTAGTGTTGGAAACGATCCAAAAAACTTTGTCTCACATTTATTGTATAAAAAATATCACATTTCCTATTTATTTCATTTCATATAATCACTTGCTCAAAATGACTTCTTTCTAGGTTTTATTTGCTGTAGTCATTAAATTATTTTTTTAATCATAACTTTTGTAAATGCAATGGCAACACGTTATTAAAAGCTGCTCTATTTTCCCAGATATTCGTGCAGATAATGAAATTTTTATTTTCCCCCTACAGACTTTTGTTGGTGCCAAAAACCTCATCCCCAAAACAGCATCACTTTCTGACATAATAAAATGAAATTAAAACTAGTTAGAATATTAGTAGTTTTATTTTTTTTCTCATTAGCAGAAATTATAATAATTATGTAAGGAAGTCCTTATGTAGTAAGGAATGACGTAAATGAGGAGGATAAATTTGAAAAATATTGTGTCTTTTGGTAGCGCATTATCCTACCAATATTATTCAAAATTTAGCAAATAAATGCGATATTTAGAAATCGATTCCTTTCTTTCTACGGACCTTTCAGCAGAAAAAATATCTTAATTTTTCTCAACTGAAATAAATATGGAGGGGTTTTCTTTCAATGTTCTCTAGATAAGCAGCATTGCAGCGTTTATTGGAGCTAACAAAACTTGTAATAAAACAAGCAACGAAGTCAAATTAGAAGTTAATAAACATAGTACTTAATTCTTCCAATAAGCACCGTCTTTATTTTTACTTTTATTTTATCAAGGTTCAATAATTTGATTTAACATCTATTTACTTCCTAAAACACGTTTCTACATTATTATCCTGTCAAAGCAAATGTCACATTTCCAAGCTTCCAATAAGAAAATTAGCTATCACAACAAGAAAGAGAATCTCAAATATATTTTTTTATATTAAAGGCATTTTATTCCTTGAAAATGTTTGAATCGAAATGTCAACGTTAAATACCTAATGAAATAAACTTTAAAAAAATGTTTATAAAGTTTGAAGCAATTTCTAATTTCATCCAAATAAGGCTTTATTGGAAACTGTCAAGTTGTGATGTCAGAAAAATAAAATAAAATAAAGGAACAGAAAGTAAAATAGAAGACAACAAACTAAAAAAGTGTAATGCATACAAAGAAACTTTCGAAAATTCTTCAACATAATCACTGAAGAATTCTCGAAAAATACTTCGTACTCGCTCTGACACAAAAAATATATATATTCCGAACGAATTCGTAATAAATCCGAATCCATTTAAATTAAAACATCCTGGCTCTGCGTGAGAAAAAGTCTTCGTAACCCCGTTGTCATGATCACTGAGAGACGGTTCAGAAATTAAAAACCGTCTCTCCACGCAGATATACTAATTCTTTCGGAGAAAGACATATTCCATAAAGTAACGCATTCGCAATCGCGCTTAATCACGAAGACTAATTAAATTAAAGGTTACTTTGTCATTAACGTGAATGAAAGACTGTCACGCCAAAAATGTTCCACCGTCTCTTCCGTTTTCTCACGCTCTCTGCCAAGAAGGATCGCTCCTCGGAATAATTAAATTTTAATTAAATCCATCGTACGGAATGGATCAAAAAAGAAAAAAAAAGAGAAAAGGAGCTCAAAATCTTTCTTGAAAGAACTTATATCACCTGACATGACACAGCCACATTCCATTCCCCCCCATGGTATATAAAATTAGACCTTAACAGAGACAACGGTAAAGTCTAATATTGTTGGCGATTAAAAAAGTCAAAAAAATGGCTCAATTTGCGCCAAGGCTTGACGTCAAACAATGAAGCCGTTATTGAAAGAACACGAAATCTCGCCCTTTACCAAGAAAGAAAACGCTATTTCATGGAATGGGCTAGAATCACTCATTATTGCCGTTTGCATAAAAGCAGCAGAAGACACAGCACATCCTACCTGCCATTTAGTGTTAATAGAGACGACCCTGGGGGCTTAATGGTCATTTATATCGATTAATCGTTCGGGTCAGTAGAGCTGTTGTGCGTGAGAAAGTTTGTCGAGCCTCAGGGCACGAGCCTGCCAGTCACCGGGTCCCTAGCGTCTCGAGCTCTAGCGAAGACGGGACGCTTTTTTTTCGCTATCCTTTGTTGACTTTTTTAGACTTGCGTTTAAGCAGGGATAGATAAAAAGGGAAAGAAAAAGACTGGACTAAGGGAAAAAATCTTAATAGCATAAATTTGTTTGAGAAGATTCTAAATCACGGGATTTTAGTATGCAAAAAGATAATCACCATTTAAGGGGGCATCTAATAATTGACTATCAAGATATAACCATCAAACTACAAGGGAACTGTAATTCCTGATTGTGGTGAATTTGTAGAAATTTCTCTTTCGTAAAGGAAGAATATGTATTCTATAAATCCCGAATATCCTCGGGATATTATTTTATTATCATTTTAAATTTAAGAAGAGGTAAAAAGGATCACTGACCGTTGAACTCTCCACTAAACAATGCCGCACTTTTATCTCATTTAGAAACGAAAAAAGTTATTTTTACTATATTCTTTTTTTTTACTTTTTTTTCATTAAGGAAAATACTGAAAAAGTGGAAAAAGATTTAATAGAAAAAAAACGAGCTATATAAATTTCTCAGATGAGGTTTAGAATTAACATATTTTAACATACAGATGAGAATCCCCTTTCGAAAGACTTGACCGAAGTTTGTTAATAAAAATATAATCTATTTAAGGGAAAATGCAATTTTATATGCTGTAAGTAAACGAATCTACAAATTGAAGTATTTTGGTGTATTATGGGGATTTGAATTTCTATGCACACGAGGAGTTTTTGTGCAATGTATAACTTGCATACCGATTGAATAGTTTTTTTTAATCCTCTTGGTTTTCACTTCAAATGTTATGGTTCGTAAAGTCATTTATAATCTTTAGGGAATAGTTAAAAAATTAAAAAAAAAACTGACTAAATGTTTTAATAAAATAGATTTTTTGAAAAAAGTTCTAAATCGTATAATTTTTGCTTGCAAAAAGTAATCATCGTTTAAGGTAGTTTTAGATGATTTTTAATCAAAATTAATTCCATAGGATACTTATCAACTAACAAACAAATGATAATAAATATTTATGAACATAATTATTTTAGTACAACTTTAACATAATAAAAATTATTCAAAATATTTAAGTTGGAGCAAAATTTAGCTATCCTTTATTTATTTTTATAAAATATTCTAGCTAACTTTATTCATGTCTTTGAGTTGGTACATTTGAATGAAAGGAATAAAAATTTCGAAGAAATAATGGAATAAATTTGAGAAAAATCTAAATCATTGAAGTTACAACAGAAAAACTGAATATGTTTTGAAACACAATTAGAGTCAAATAGCAAAGCAAAGTTTTCAGAACAAAAATCATTGCCTGTTGTAAATATGTTTAAAAAAACCTTTTAAACAGAGAATAATTAGCTTGCATATATTTCTATTAAATGGTTATTAGAGGATGTAGCATAAAACTTTTACCAGAATAAGAAAGTTATTATAACTATTTATTATGATTACTCATTAAAAAAATCATCCATTTGTGTTTACCCCTGAATCATTTATGGGGAAAGAAAATTATAATGTTATCAATAAAATATTTAAATTATCTCATTAATATTGAAAAACAAACTAACCAAATATTTTTTACAGAGCTGTAGATCGGTATTCTTAAATTTTATTTTAAAAAAGTTCTTTGCATTTCTAAATAAGAAAATATTGTTAAACTGTTTATTATAACATTTGTAAAGATGATAATTTTTTAACGTTTGAGGAGATGTGAAATTAAAGTAACTAATGGTTGCAAAACATTTTTCTTTCAAATTCTTTTCTACAATACTGTCTTTTTCCTTGTGTCATAGTTGTTCCTCTTTCGTTTCTGACGTAAAAACTGTGTCACCAATGAAAAACAAAACACTCATACAGAAACATCACATTCATTATAATCGTCTGGAAAGAATGCTCCTTCAAAGCAATTGAAAAGAAGAATGCTGCTTCAGATGAGTGACACTTAAAAGTCAAGATTCGTGAAATTGCTTATGGCATTCGTAAAAAAGTGAGTATACAACTGAACAACCCTTTAAAAAATTAATTTTTTTACGTACCTTGACCTCAAAGAAATGTGTTTTAGAGAATTGTGTCCTTGAAATCTAAAGCATACTTAAAATGTCAATAGTTTTTTAAGTCCTCTTCGGTTACTTCAAAAAACTCAAAAGCATTTTTCTTTTCTAGCTTTAAAAGACAAGAATCCATTTAATTAAAAGATGTGTTTTAGTAATGAATTTCATTGTACATTAAGACAAAAAGATGTAAAAAAATGGTCCACTTTCTACATATCATTCCAGAATTGCCTATACAGATTTTGACAAATCTGTATAACCACATTGCTTATGCTAATGGAATTCAATCCATACTTAGAAAACGGTAAATGAATAATTCAAACATTAGTAGTACAGTATGTTCTGCATTTAAAATGCCATGGCGGTAATAGAGATGGTACAAATTACTATACAATATAGCATTGAAAATCATGTTAAACATCATGTGATATTGTAAGGCATAATTCAGAAAATTCAGTGTTCCGCCTAATGTTAACCAATGTTATTAAAGCAGTCATCATCGATTATTGTAATTCGGTTTTCACGGAGGCCTTCCATTTAGTGTTAATGAGAGAATATGTGCATCAAAACATTCAAATCTGAGGTAGACTGAAAATCATTAGAAATTAATAATATCAAAATAAGGAAATAACCTAACATACGAGAAGATATTTCCGTTATTTCTGAAGAAAAAAAGCCACCTATTAAAAATAAATAATAACTGAAAAATATTGTAGTTAACAAACATAAAGATTGAATCAATGGAATTTCAATCTCTTACGCTTGAAACCTTTTCGAAACCATTATTGTTGTATAAGATGACTTGTTTGTTTGTTTCTAAAGATTTTTGAATTCCCTCCAGATTTTTAAAAAAGGTTGTTTTTATTGTAATAGAACGACGGTTTCATGAGACAATGAAGCTAATTTGAAATTTTAATTTAAGGATCTGAGCATAATTACAAATTATGTATCAAATGAAATTTTTGAAAAACATAAAAATGAGAGAAAAGAATTGAAAATAAATTCTTGTTACTAAAGAGGTAACTTTTAGAATTCTAAGATTGTATAAGAATAAAAACAATAAAAGATTAAAATGAAATCTACTATTCATATTTAAATGTATCATGTCAGAACATCATTTCTTGAACGCCCAAACACCACGTGCTCGTTCTAGTTAAATTATATTTTTATTCATTTTAATCGTTTCATTGAATGAGTCACTTTAGTATTGCAAACGATTAAAAAAATTTGTCTCATATTTATTGTTTAAAAAAATATCACATTTCCTATTTATTTCATTTCATATAATCAAATGCTCAAAATGGTATTTTTCTAGGTTTTATTTACTGCAGTCATTAACTATTTTTTAATCAAAGCTTTTGTAAATGCAATTTCAACACGTTATTAAAAGCTGATTTTTTTTAGTGTTCATGCAGATAATAATTTTTTTATTTTTCGCCTACGGATTTTTGTTGACGGCAGAAACCTCATCCCCAAAAATAACATCATTTTCTGACATGATCAAATAGTTGGTATCCAATATTGAAATGGAATATTTCGGACACTACGGTCCGAATTCCTGAACCGTTAGTCTCACAGAACACATTATCGAACTTTATCTGAGTGCCCCCACCCTAAATTATTAAACTGGAGCGCCATCATTAACCATGTATTCCAAAAGATATTTACATTATATAACAAATATTCTTCAGCTAAAATGTAATGATACGTTCCTCCAATGCTTAGCATCTCGCTGAAAGCTCATCGTGAGTCGCCTGATATATATTTGCAGTAATAGTAAATCGACTTTAAGAAGAAAGTCGGTCTATCAAATACAAAATTAATTGCTAAACAGCGAATTAAATAGCCACGCGATAAAGTACTCCATCCACCGCATATTACATGCAAATTTTCCGATCACTATGTGGAATCTGAATAACTAATGCTGCAGCTAGGCAATTCCTTACGGCAAAGATGGCAATCCGTTGAATTTTAATATGATTGCCTATCTAACTAAAACCCTATTTCGAACCATTATTCAAACACAGAGTGAGGGTGAACAGCTAATTCTATAGCATAGTCTGCATGGTACTCCATTTATCAGAAGCAGTGATGAATTGGGATTTATCGCACTGGGGATTTGGAAGACCCGAAGGTTCAATCAGCCTCAAAGATTTGTGACCTGGATTGGAGAGGTCGGCAAATTGACGCAAATGCGAGTAATATTTGGACATGAGAGTGCCTTCAATACAAGAAATAAATCTACGAGAAACATTTAAATGCATTTTCAGAGATGGCATATTGGGTTGTGATGGAAGTATTTAAGCTGGAAGGGTTTGAGATCATCCGGTCTTAAACCATTTCAGTGGAGTCAATCGTAAGAGCCTGAGAAAAATTTGAATATGGATTTTAGTGAAAGATTCAATTATAGTCAGGAATTTAATTTAAGTCACTCTTGTTAAAAGATTCATAATTTTCAAGTGGTTTATTGAAATTGATTGGTAAAGTAATCGCGTCTGTCTGTAACTTATTAAAATAATGTGTGAGAATCTAGAATTAAAATTTACGCGTTCAATTTAAAACCGAATATTTGTAATACGAAACGCGTGATAAATTTTGTTAGGGATATGGGAGAAAATTACATATATAACGAACATTTCATTTAAAATAACATTGTATCAAAAGGATTGTGTATAGTTCTGATAATGGAGTAATTTGAAATTATTAAAAGAAATTCATTTAAAAAAAAAGCAAAATATAATTAAATAGATATTTTTAAAAGTTTTGGGATATTTTAAAGAAATTTAAAATCGAAACTAAAATTGGATAATCCAAATTTTGAATTCACTATTTTAACACTGTTTACTAATAAAAGAACCGTGCTAAAATTTTTAAGTAACATATAAAGAAGTTTAAATTTTAAATTTTGTATGCAAGTAACTTTTGTTTAATTTCTTAAGTTAAAGAAATTTCTCAAAAACTATCTCTAAATTATAAATCTATCATTTTTTTTAAATTTTTCTCATGTTACTAATTTTTTATATAGAGAATGTGATTTCGTTTTTTGTCTAAAAACTTCACCACGAACACAGTAAAAATAACAAGTGGTATTTAACTCAATCAGGCATAAGTGACATTTGAGCCATTTCTACCTTGAAGAGTATTTCCTCCAAAAAAACAGCAATCTTAACTTTATTTTAGTCACAGAATTGATGAATCCTATATAGAATTTATTAACAATTTACAGCTCACTCACAAAGTAAATCAATGTATCATCGATATGGTATTACAACATCTAAAAAAAGAACCTCAATATATGGTATCTAAATAAAGAATGTGGTTTAAGGATATAAAACCGAATAATCAAAATCTTGAATTCTCTATTTCTATACTATTAACCACAACAAGAAAAATAAATAAGTATTCAAAAATTTTAAGAAACATATAAAGTAATCTAAATTTTAACTTTAAAAATAATAATAATAAACGGTGATCAGTTCAAACATAAATGAGTAACCTTTGAATCGTTTCCACCTTGAAAAGTATTACCCAATAAAAATAACAAACTTAACCATATTTTATTTACTAAATTAATTAATCCATTAAAGCATCTATTAAAAAATGTCTGTTCCTTCACAAAATCCATCTATGTATCCTCTATGAAAGAATTTGTTTTATGTTATTTAAATAAAGACTGTGGCTTTAGGATATCCACCAAACCATTATCACAAAGCCAAAAATCCATTCACACAAATCAGTAAGAGCTCAGTCTTCCACAAACCGAATCAGTTCAGCAAGGCGAAACAACCTCAACTTGTAACCGATCCCTCTTATTTATTAGTTAATTTTTCTTCCATCCCTTTCTTCCAACACGTCGTTCCATCCATTCATATTTTCTAATCTGTACTCCACACGCAACTCCCGTAGTAAAGCCATAAAACAAAAAAGAAAACAAAAAAAGATGGCGACTGCGGCGTTTTCCCACGACGTTTAACCTCGCCACTGGCCTGGAGACCAGCCAGTCACTTTTGTTGAAAGAGACAACTTGTCTTACCTGTTCTTACTGACACATACGACAATGCTGGGAGGAGGAAGGGAAAAACAACTTGCCGGTAGGGAAAAAAAAGGTAGGTAGAAAGAAAAAAAATGAATCACATATATCGATTCATTTTGATATCATTATGCCCCTAAACCGGTCCTTATTAAGAAAGGGCAACGATGGTTCAGAAGATAGAGCAGTGGAAAAGAGGATAGTAGTAAGTAGAAAATAAAAAGACGGACAAAGGATCTGGTTAAAGAAAACTAAGATGTTCTTTCTGAGAAGGACACTGATCTTTCTTTTTATCTCGTTGGGATTTTCGGATTTGTTTATTACTTCTTTTTTTTTTCTTTCGGTCTTCGGATGGAAAGGTTTTCGACGGTAGAAATACAAACTTGACCTTAATCCGAAATGATATCTTCTTCACCAAAACGTATGAATGAAATTCCAGTTCTGAAGAAGTGACAAGATTACTGTTTGGGTTAGGAAGAGAAGATAGTATGTTTCTTTTTTTCTACATAGAAGCGTTATGACTATGACATATGTGCTCATTTATTTGGGTAAATATAACATTTTGTTAATGAAACTAGATTTTTTTTCTTTACAATTATTATTGGAGAATGGAATATAGTTATGGGAGAAGGCGCTGCTTACTTCTTTTAAATTTCTCGCATTTTTTGAAAATCTAACTTTTGAAATATGGAGAGAGAAAAATATACTTTCATGTATAATTAAAATCAATCGGCACATTGTTGAAACTTTTCTTTCATATACATAGAAATCAAGCTTAGCCATACGGATTTTTTAAACAATTTTTTTTACAATTATTATTAGAGAATAGAATATAGTTATGAGAGAAGATGCTGCTTACTTCTTTCAAATTTCTCGCACATTTTGAAAATCTAACTTTTGAAATATGGAAAAAAAATTCTTTCATGTATAATTAAAACCAATAGAGACATTGTTGAAAATGTTCTTTCATATACATACAAATCAAGCCTAGTCATACGGATTTTTTAATGGATTATTAATAATAACCAACACAAAAAAATTTAAAATTCGTATTTGAAGTGTGTGTGTGTGGGTGCGTGCTCAATAAAATTGCTGCTGATATTTCTTTCAAGTACATTTTAGAGTTCTAAAACGCATCAAAGCTTATATTTCCTTCTTCATATTATTTTATTTACTAACTGTTAACAATTTTTTTAAAAATACATGGTAGTGTAAACAATATATATAGCTTCAATATCAATCAGTGAAGGATAATATCAATAAGTGAGTGCAAGCTTAGAAAATAAATTGAAACTAGTGATTGGCGTAATTTTTTCTAATTTCGAAAAGGGGAAATTTAGGATTTTTAATCCCTTTCAGTATTCACAAGAAACTGATAAGCCTCATTGAAATCTAGAAACTAATTCAGGAAATTAAAGGTAGTTAGAATAATTTATTGTGAAAGTTTGATTTAAAAGCATTTCTTGAATTTATATCTTGTATCAAATCTAAAATGCATATTCCAACAAAATCCAATTTTTATATTAGAAAATATTAACTTCATACCAAAGAAATTGTTTCATTACAAATCCCAAACACACCTGTAACGGAGACCAAATATCCAAGCAATTTGTATCTGAAACTCAACTTATTCTCTTTGCATCCGAATGCATTACAAGCCACAAAGTAATCAGCTCAGAACCAGCTTTAAAGGAAGCAATAGAGTGCGCGCTTAATATCAATAAAACTGATATCAGGAAACTTAACTCCGTCCACCCATCCAACACTGACCAGATGATCGCCCATAGACCGAGACTAATTACTTTAGGTTTAACTGGCCTATAAAAGATGGAGAAGTGGCCATCTTCATTTAACGATACCATTTGGTAGATTGGACACTTTAAAACGTTTGGTCTACAAATGCAAAGCAAATTGTCGTATCTGAAGATGAGGGGAGGTATCTAGTTGTTTTGAAACGTATGTCTAGTCAGGATATGAAAGGCTGATTAGACAAAGAAAATACAGAATTTTTAATTCATTTTTTGAAACATTATATATTTAACATGGATATTTCAAATAAATGCCCTAAAATATTTAGTAGTAATAATTTTATGAAGAAATTCATCACGCGCAAAGTTATTGAACTTTGGACTAAAAAAAAATAGTCTTTTTAAATAGGTTGATACGATAATATTTCATGTCTGAAACAATAACCTTTGCTTAAAAGCATATTATAAAATCAATTAAATGGCTCGATAAGCAGTATATCATCATTAATTCGAATAAATATCAATCGATATAATTCACAGAATTCCTATTTGTTTCGAAGAGTTTTAATAAATCATAACTTTTAATGCCTAGTTAATAACAAGAATAGAAAATTTATACAACAAGATATTTCAGCATTCCAAAAGATATGTTTTTATTATTATAATTGTTATTATTTAGCAATCTGATGAGTTGATTATTTTGTTAAAATGTAATAAAACCTTGAAAAAAGTAATGAAGATTTTAAAAATTTCTACCTTTGAAAAGAAATTTATTATTTCCATTTTCAAGTATCTGCTTATGAAGACGTGGAAGAAAGTTTTGAGGATCACTTACCTAAAGAAAAGAAAAGAAAAACAATTAATTAGTATACATAAATAATAAATCAAAGCATATATAATTAATTATATAAAATAAACAGTTTGATATGTATATCGTGCGTACTGATATACATATTTAAATACTTTTCTATGTTCTTAAATGCTTAAAAGAAATTTCATTTTTTAAATTCTTCAAACATTTTCAAATAAATCCAATCATTTTAGTCATTAAAATGTCTTGTTTATTCTTTATACCCACGCATTTGCACGTCAGTATCCCAATAATTTTAAAATTTTTACTCATTTTTGTTATAGTTAAAAGTTTTGTTCTGTTGTAAATAATCCCACTGAAAATAATAGCTTTACTTTAGATCTGATTATTCATGATAAATATGGTAATTTCTAAAATCCAGCTATAAAATAAATCATGCGAGATTTTTAATCAATACTTCTGGGATTCCAGGGACTATTCTTATTCATGGTCCATGACAGCAAGACAGAATTTCGAATGTTGAAGACATTTCAAGTACCAAAAATGTAAATGCAGTTCGCTAGAAATTCTATTTGTTATCTCAGATTTACGGAAATAACAAATAAATCTGAACTAGCATTTCTTCAGATTTCAAGCACACATGTCGAGTGCTATTTTCTTGAAAGAGACCGTCCTTCAAATACAAATGAGCATGCAGTCATGCCTTTCAATTCAGATAGAATTTTAATGTCTAAAGCAGAAAAATAGAAGAAGGGGTGATAGAAATAGAAAGAAGAAGATTTCAAGAAGCACGTGACATAATTTTTTGATCGTTTGCTTTTTAGACAAAAGAATTTTAGTTCAAAAGCCTGATATGATTAAATAATGAAACTAGATGTAAATAAAAGATTTCATATATATTAAATCAAAACATTCGAATTTTATAATTATCAAATATTTATCACCGATTTGAATAATCATCGAATCTTATGAAGACAATTTAGTTTTTGTTTTCTTAGGCAAAAGAAATATCATTTCAATTTCTGAAATCTTCATTCAAAATCTTTATCAAATTTAATAATCATTAAATATCTATAATCAAATTTAATAATCACGAAATAAATAATTTATAGAATATTATGGAAACATAACTTTGTCTTTATTTTGTTTTGTTTAGACAAAAGAATTTTTATTTAAATTGTAGTTCAAATGTATGATATGATTATAAAATAATGCATGGTATATAATGATTTTTTTTCTAAATCTTCATTCAAAATCATCTTCGAATTTAATTATCATTGAATATTTATAATAACATTTTAAAATCATCGAATATTCATCATCAAATTTAATAATAGTCGAATAGGCATCAGTAAATTTAACAACAATCATATATTCATCATCATTTAATAATCATCGTATATTTATCATCGAATTTAATAATCAACGAATATTACGAGCGCATAATTTTGTTGTTTTTTTTTCTTTTAGACTAAAGATTTTTTAATTAAATGTTAGTTCAAAAAATTAACTGATTATATACTGATGCTAGATAAATAATAAAACTTTTACCAAATGTTTATCTAATTTAACTGCATTATTACGAATCGCAATAATATATATGGCAGTAATATTCTGAACTTCTTTGTCAAACTAGTTCTATATTATTACGAGTATTGTGACATGAAAGTTTAAAATATAAATGTTATGTTGAGCAGCGTACGGACAAAATACTTTTGATCATTAATCAGAACTCCAAAATAACCATTCCCACAAATTACACAGAATTATAATGCAATGATTTTAATAAGATATCCATTATTATAATATTGAGCTTCTTAAACTTCAGGTCACGAAAATGATGGCATATATTTTTCATGGATGTTATTTAGTATCGAAGCAGTATTTCTTGGATACTCTAATTTTAGTTACGGTAGATTAAACTACAATTTATAATAAAAATCAATTCAAAGAATACGTTATATTTACGATCTTTTAAATCAATCGTATGCATAACTCATTATAAATATATTGATTGCGTCACATTTATATATGATGTAATCAATAATTGAAAAAATTGAATTTAAAAAAATTTATTCAATTGTTTAATCTGACTACCTTCATGCTCTGAATTCATCTATTTAAGATATATATCTTTGTTTACATATTATCAAATAGTATATAATATAAAGCAATAAGCTTAAAAAGTTGACTTATTGCTACAAACTGTTTTCGGTATTTACGTATTAGACCGCCTTCGCCAACGGTCGCCAGCGGTTTAGTAACTCATTGGCGACGGATTTAAATTTGGAGATAAAAATCAATGGATTACACCATTACCGGATTGTCATAATTGGCGGTTTAGCAACTCATTGGCACGACTTCAAATTTGGCGATAAAGTTGGACAGTCTAGTACGTAAATAAACTATTTTCATTCAGCTAATTATTTGCTTAATAAATAAATCAAATTACAAATAATACAAGTAAATATGATTAATAATAATGTATATCTAGAATCTTTCAAGAAAATATTTCATTATTTACGAAACTTTAAAAATATAACTCAATAATTTGAATATAATTGCTGTAATTGTGATTTATCAATTTCATAACTTATTGCGATTTAAATTATTTTTTTCAAAAAAGTAAAATGTTTCAGACCAAAATCAAATGTTAACAAATACGCGAGAGGATTATTAGTATCAACCTGCCATCAATTGTTACAAGTTAAACAATGATTTTATATTTGAATAATATTTTGATAACAATTTGAATATTAATTTGAATATTAACTATAAAGTTAGTTAACATTTAAATACTAATACAAATCAAGAGAAAAAATTTAATTTTTGGAAGCCATTATTTTTATTATCGAATAAATAATGCAACAATGTAGTTTATTAATGCATAATCAATCACCTCAACAAAGCAGTTTAGAAATAATGGTTGCAATAATTATAGCCAAAACAACAATGCAATGATAATTGTAATTAAGATTTATCAATTCAACAATCAATATGCTTTAAATTATACTTTTCCAAAAAAAGTAAAGTATATCAACACTAGACTTAAGTGTTAACAAATATGTGATTGACTTACTAGTATTAACCTCCATCGCTACAAGTTATACAATGATTTTCAATTATATTTGAATAATATCAAATATATTGTCAACTATAAACTTAGTTAAAATTTAACACTAACACAAATCAAGAGAAAAACTTTAATTTTTGGAAGTCATTATTTCTATTGAACAATAAAAAAAGCAACTAAGCCTTTTTGAAAAAAATAATAATGAGTTCTTTAATCTTAGAATTTGAGGGATCAGAACCGAATCAATTATTAAATAAGAAGTAAATTCGAAGAAATTTATTTCTATTATGAATTGAAAAGGAAAATCTCCTGGAAAACTAAATCCTTAATAATGGAAAGCTGATGTAATTTCTTTATTGGAAATAAAAGGACATCTAAAATGCTATCATTAAATTGAAAGCTTAGCTCTTTAAGAATCTGCTCAAAGAATCTAATAAAAATTATTAAATCTGAATGTAAGAGTACTTTATGTCAAATAATAAAATAAAGCCTGTTTCATTTCAATCTTGAAAAAATAATGAGTTCTTAAAAAATAAAGTGTGTCAAAGATTAAAAAAATCTTAAGGCCTCCTAGAAAAAGTAAATTAACAATTTGTTTAACAGTCATTAATAAAAAACTATAATTAAATTCTAATTTACTTTTTCTTTTAAAAACATTCATCGTTGCGATGCAAGTAAACAAAATCATATGTAAAGAAAGATTAATAATTCATTAACTCTGATTAATTACGTTTATGAAGAAATAGAGATAAATGATATGAAACAGATAAAGAAAGTTATTAATTCGTACGCTTCAAATTAATGAAATATGATTATGAAGAAAAAAATGTAAAAAGCAACATACTTGCAATTATTTAAAAGAAAGTAATCAGAATAAAGCTTAATTTCCTAATGTTTTTGTTATCTAAATATCAAAGAGAGAAAGGACCAGTACGGAAGACTGAATAAGATCCCATGAATCGTTTATTGTTTTAAAGAAAATTAAACTAAATTATATCAAAAAGGAATGCGCATAAAAATAATATTTAGAAATTAAACGCAAACGATCTAAGGATAGTTTAAATTGGTACTTTAAATAAAACGTATGAACTAAGCTATTAAAAATTGTAATTGCAGAATAATAAAATCATGAATTGAAAATGAATAAAAGTATATATATGTATAAAAAATATATAAAATAATAATAAAATAAAATAATAATAATAATAATAAATATATAAATGTATAAGAGTAATATAAAATTTTATTATTTTTAATTATAATTTAATAGTATAGTTAAATATTAAATGTAAATCTTAATGTATGTTTTTATTAATTCTAAAATAATACATTTTTAAAACCAACACTGAAAACAATTCATGCCCGAGCTTCAAAATCTAATCTTTCATATCTCTTAACACTTTGGTGACGACCGGCAATTTTACACAGAAACCCTGTCATGTCACAGGCTACTTTTTTGTAATTGAATATGAAAGTAAAACGTTCTAAAAAAACTCCAATGAATTTTGTTGAATTGGAACATCAAAAAGTTCCTCGCCGATACGTTCCGTCATGGTTGAAATTTTTGGAATTTTACTAAAATTCTAATAAAAATGTAAATACTAGGAAAAGTAATTTTTCTGTTATAGAGCGGACAAGACTAAACACGATACGCCAAGTTTTCGCAATGTTCTATATCGCCCTCGGTGTTATAAATTGAAACAGATAATGCAAGTGCAATGACGAGTTAACTCGTCACCGGTCAGCAACGTTTGGACATGAAAAGACGAGTTAACTCGTCACCGGTCAGCAAAGTGTTAAGAAAGGACACAGTATACAGGCAACGCGCTGTTATACATTGTATGAATACAGGATAACGCTTGTTATATCTGACTACGTCAATTGACCTTTTTTCTATTTTTTTCCACATTAATACACTACTATTTTTTCAATCTTTTAAATACATTAAATAGCATTATAATACAACAATTGTTAGATTCCGCTCCTCTTTTTTTTAAAAAAAATCAAAGCTAGAAATCTAATTAATAAAAATTCAAATAACTTATTTTTTTAAACTAATTTACATGTTTCAAATTTTATGGAGAAAAAATTAGCAAGTGACACATGTAATTATTGGTAAGGTATCACGGTGTCTTATGTAAAGTGTCAGGATCGGGGGTCGATTCGCAAATTACCGGATTTCACTAAGTAAAATCCAGAACTGGTGCAAGTTAAATTATCAGTACCAAATGTACACTCGCTGATGAGACTTGGAAGCCAGAAGACGGATGTCGCAGGCATTGTTCTTATTATCTCTTCGGCACTTAAAATTAAGACATCTGTCAAATACTTTACAGGTTAGTGTCCAACTTTCTTGACATCCATTTTTAAAGAGATTACCCAATTTGGCAATGGCCATATATACTTAATGTACTACTTAAACAGATTTATAAAGGGATCCTTTTTTTCAAATAGCTTAGGGCTTCATCAAGTTTACATTTATCATGGGATTCGTCCCTAAACATCTCCTTTTGAAGCTAAGCAAGTACAGTAAATATATTTAAATTAAATCTAATAATTAAATGGGCTGGGGAAATGGACTTGCACATTTTGTCAAATCAAAATGTCTATATATTGTTGAAGAAAGAAAATCAGTTCTTTCTAAACTATTTTTTACTACAAGGGGCAAATGATAACGAATCATTCATTCAAGTACTTTTTTGCACATTGTTCACTGCTTACACTAATCCTTTTGCTTTTAAAACATTCATGTTCAATAAACAGTGAAGCCAAATAAAATAATGTGAAAGAATTTGCCACTTTGAATATAAAAATATAGTTGCACATATATGAGCATAATGGCATACATGCAACGGTTTCAACCGAAACTGAGGAGGCAAAACAAATTGATCAAAGGGTGTATAATTTTTTTTGATAATTAACATTTTTATCTGCTTCATATACTTAGTTCTACTTTTAAAAAAAGAAATAATAAAAAAAGGGAAAAAATTCTAAATTGGGGCATGCAATTTAAACATCTCGAGAGAAAAAAGTTTTCCTCCCCCCAAAAAACTAAAACTACCTTCATATCCCTGTGCTTCGCTGATCTACATTTACAAAGGTGTAGATTAAAGTTGAAAAATGACGTCTCATTTCGGAGTCAATCTACCAACTAATGCAGACATAAACCTGTATATGACGTCATTTAGGAAGGTCACTACGAGCTGTAAGGGGCCCTAATGCGAAGCTATATCTCCTCTTCATAGCGCAGATGTATTGTAGATTATACAAATGAGCCACTTTAGAACTTCAGCTATCTCATTTTTCAAATCAGCGTAGGTCTGAAAATTTCGCAAACTTAGATTTCCCCATGCCCTCATTTAAAGTTCTACTTGTATGGTGAGAATCAAGAATTCAATTCTACGGTTGCAGTAATAATGCATTTTTAAAATATGGTTTTAAATCTTAGGTAATCATTTTTGCAATAATTTAATATTAGATAGATACGCCATTTTATTTCATCTAGATGTTTCGTTTTTCAATCAACTGTATGTGCAACATCTTTAGGAATATATTCACTAATGCTCACTGAATAAATCTTTTTTTTTATTTAGATTTTCTTCGTGAATTATTCAGAGGAGTTTACTTTTTTTACAATTATTCTAATTTACAAAACTAGGTTAATCAATTCATTAATAAATTGAATTTTACAAGACAGAAAATATAAATTAGAGGAAGATGGAAGTTGATGGATAAGAATTTGATTGACCTTTAGAAGAGTTCTTCTCACGAATGGGGTAGGTACGGTTCCAACAGAATTTATTTTATCCACACAAAAAAACCGTTACTTCAGAGTAAGAATTGGTACAGATGTCTGCCAATTAGATTTCGATTTCTGTTTCAAAAGAACTAATACAGATACCAAGCCATAAATATTTAAAATGCACTTTTTCCTCACAGTTAATTATTTGAATGCTAAAATATTACCATACTCCCTAAAAAATAATCCAATTTTGTAGACAGTTTTAAGTACAGTATCCTCCTACAGAAAATGTACCATTAAAGCACTATAGAATAAATATAAATAATTAGTGCAAAATATAGTTCCTCCTGTATTAAAGCTAGTTTGCCGAAAAGACTTCTTTCTGCATCAAAAGTACAAGGAAAGATACTAAGCATAAATGTTAAAAGTGCACCCAGCCTTACAGTCAATTACTCTGTACATAGTTTTACTCCTTAGAATGCTGTACCACTAAAATATTACAATATTCCTATATAATTCTGCAGGAAAAGTACAAAATGCTGTACAACTAAGACAATAAAATACTGAGAGTTAATTTATCAGTAATTGAAAGAATTCACGATTTTTTATATGATTCGCAATCAACGGGAAAATAATATAAAGTAAATAAATAATTCTAACATGCTTTCTTTTTTTTACTAGATCTAAATGTCATAACTTCTTAATTATTCAAAATATATATAATTTACCAAATTTATAAACAAATCACAAGGTATCCGTGTTTATCCCTCCTCCAACAGTAATCAATAAATACAAAAATTTTAAATTGTGTATTTCTGCAATAAGGCTTTATGTTAATTCATAAGTTCTCCTTCAGCAATAACCGAGCAATTCTTTTCAAATAACGGGTTGAATAATATGATTAATACTCGCTGCATCATGTTCTATCGAACAAGTTTCAATTTAAAGCGTGAGTAGATCTTACCAAAAACTTTGTACGTAAAACGAGCAAGGAAAACAATAAAAACTGTTCTAGTGCCCTTACGCCCGACCTTTTCTAAAGCCCGTTAAAATAAACAGACTTCTACAAGACTTGAAAATCTAACGTGATCACTAAGGGATCAGTGATGTGTGATCAAAGGAAACACCAGGTAGGTGCCCGCCATTATTGGCCACAGGAAATATACCGAGAATTTTTTTCCCCTTACGGCACAAAAATACAAGCAAAATGTTTCTCCTTTTTAAAAAATTATTTATGTAAACATTTACTTTTTCAAAGTGGTTAGTTTCTTTTCAGCTTTTAGAAATATTTTTTTAATAATACATTTAATAATAGTTGATAGCATAATATATCCCAGGCAGTACAGCCTGTTGCACAATATTGTATAATATTGTGAGATATTATATGATATTAAACAATATTCCACAATATAAAACAATATTGGGAATATTTATCAATGCCATACAATATTGTACAATATTTGTGTGCTACTAGAGATTTTATGCAATTTTACAATAAGTATTAATAATATATCTATATAATAAAAATAAAATACATACATTCTTTTATACATCAAATTTGTAAAAGGACTAAAAAGTATAGAATTATTTCTCCAAGCCCCTATACGCAGATATAACCCAATACGGATTTCTTACTCTGTATAGATTGCTTTGAAAGTTTGTGATTGTTAATTGAAAGATAAATTATTTTATATGCTTTAGTCCGTTTTCAAAACTTAGTATATTAAAGTTTTAAAATTAAAATAATTAGTTTATGTTTTAAATCTTTTATCAATGAAAAATTATAATCGATTTTAAATTAACTTCCATTTGAACAAATGATAAGAAATGGCGACATCTATCGATAATAAAAAGTTTTTTATCGATTGTATAATTTTTAACGAACAAGAAAAGAGGCAGACAGATTAACGAAAAAGCACATTCATATTGCAAATTCACTTTGATCTGAATTGTTTTTAAGTTTTAAATTCTATATCCCATCGGAAAATTAATTTAAAACCGGTTGCAAAATTTGCACCTAAGAGACAGATAAACCAAAAAAAAAGAGTAAATAAAAACTTGTGAATAAAGAAAGAGGTAAAAGCAAATGGTATTTTGAACATGGAAAATTTTGAAAATTTCGAATACGAATTCTATGACGATTACAATATATTTTTTTCTGTAAAAGAAGAAGTTTATTATAAATGTATACATATAGCAACATATTAATATTTTACAGATTATATTAAAGCTACAGAAAATAAAATATTTTAAACTCTTTCATGGAAAAAGTAAATCTGAAAAACTGAGTTCCGAATTCTTTTTTTTTCTTTAAGCAAATGCATTATATTACAAAGAATGGCTGAAGTAAATATGATATCTGACAATCTTTTCTCCGTTTATTTGAAGAAGATCTTTTCTTTATCAAAATTGATGCATGCTTGAAAACATTTTAACAAAGAGTAGAAAATACGAATTTATATAAAACAAAATAGCTTTATATAAATACACATACAAAACTTTCTTTTCTCTTGTAGGATAGAAATAATGTACAGAGTTCATATTATTTTCTGCTCTTTCGTTTTAAATGGAAAAAACTGGTGAAATAAATTATTCCATTCCAATATTGTTAGGAACGGAATAAAAAATAATCAGAAGTTTTGAAAGGATTGTTTCAAAAGATTTTGGCAAAACCTCCTAAATAAAGAAATGATGTCTAAGCTTTCAGAAAGATGGAAGGTTGTGTAAATAAAGTATAAACACATTTTTGGATGAAATATAACATTATGAACAATAGTCATTCAACATAAAATAAATTGGAATCTTTCATGAATTTAAATAAATAGCAATTCAAAAACCTCATTATGTTCGTTTGTTTTTGAAAAAAATTTTAAACTATGCTTCGAAAAGATTGAAATATGATTTGTACAGCATATTTTGATAAAAATCAATTTGAAAAGAAAAATGAAAATTTTATTTTATAGTTATATCGTGAAGATTATTTTTTCGAACAAGTAATTCTGTGTTTCAATCCATATTTTCACACTAACCATATATCAGTGTGGTTCCTATATAATAGAAAAACATAATTAGACATGAGAGATTGTGTAATTAATAATTTTCTAAAAATTCGTATTAATAAAAAGTGCACTTTCTACATTTATCTCATTAGGAAATTTCCCACAAGAAATTCCAACTGTCAAATTTCTCACTGGAAAATAATAGTATATAAGAATTATTTTCAAAAATTGAATTGCGAAGAAGGCGATCAATTTAGGTTGCGAAGATATGCTTTAAAAATCTAATGGAATGTTAAAAAACAATTATTGTTTACTCGAAATATTCCATCTTAAATATTTAAAAGCAATGGCACATGATATTGATCAATTTTATGTAGTTATGTCAACTATTAGTTTTCAGAATTATTCAAAGCCATTTTAGGGAAAGCGAATGACTGATTATCAAAAACATAAAATACACAATACAAAAGGGAATACCTTCCATGTTAGTTTTTCCACCATCTCTTTCAAAGCTGTTAATAACAAAATGCTTTCAAATATTTTATTCTTGTTGAGTTCTAATACATTTAAGTGTTTTTCGAACATTCTGCCATTTTTCAACTAATAGAAAGCCCTGCCATTTTTCAACTGATAGAAAGCTATGCCATTTTTTTTACTTATTCTGAAATTAATTTCTCAAATATTTGATTTAAATCCAATTTAACGGGGGCTTTAAAGATTAGTTGGCAACCTTCTATGACAAAAATGCCCTGAATTAAGAGGGGGGGTTATTTTCTTCCTTGCCTTTTAATACCTATTTACCATAATGGTTTCCCATTCGATAAAAAATACACTTCGCAAACCACCTTAAAGTAACAGAATTAGTAATTATCTGGAATATCTCTTTCCCGGAGAGAAAAATTCCATTTCTTAGTACATTGGGTTAGTAGGCGCCTTTCTTATATTCTCCCATTTTTTTTGTCTTTGATTTACTTCATTTTGATTTATGTTTCCGGATCAAACAGATGTATAAAAGCCATATCCAAGATAAAAATTTATTTATAACAATGAAATAAACAATAAATGATGTCGGTCAACGAAATATTCTTCTCAATGTTTTGAACCTGATTTGTAAATGTTCTTTTTTTTACTGAGCGTAAATATAACAATGTTAAAATACATATTTCATGACACATTTAAAAATATAATTTTTTATTGTAAATACATTAATTAAACTTCCTAACCACTCATTACTTTGTCTTTTGTCTAATAATTTCAAGGGTTTTATCAGTCCTATTCCCGAATTATTTCCATTTTATAGCCATGAAATGTCGCAGAAAAAATTATTTATCAATTGTAGCTATAACAAGTCGCGTCAAAAACTTATTACCTTTCTACGACTTGTTTATGCGAGAGACAGTAGCTAAAAATACCCAGCATTCATAACAGAGCAGTGCCCTAAAGTTTTCTAAATTCTCATCAAATAAATTTGATTTAAAGCATTCTTATTTTTAAAAACTATTTCATGTCTGTAATAAAGACCTATTAATGCTGATCGGAACGTTCTTTTATATTTAAAAAAAATTCAAACTGTTATTACATAACCTAGCATCAAGCTAAAAGAATAATCGTTTGTTATTTCAAAAATAATTTATTTTGTTAATTACAATTAACCGATGATTAGTCATACAAAAAATTAGAGAGCTCTTTAGAATTGAAATCGTAAATTAATTACTCAACTTAAAATTACCCGTCTTTCAAAACGATAGATCTAAAAATAAGATGGAATGATCAGCTTAATATCTGAAGCATAAGACTGAATATTGAAAATAATATGATCACAATACCTAAAATCGTATTTCAAGAAAAGTGTTAGCCATTATAAAAGAATTCAAAAGATAATTCTAAATCTGATGTTTCTTTAGAGCAATTAAGGCGATCAGGAACCTTTATAATGGCTTTTTGCAAATTTTCACCTAAGCAATTTGAGATTTTACAGGCATTAAAAGTAACACAACAGGAGATGACACACATAATTTTAAAGAATTTTATGAATTTATTTATGAGTTAGGTGGGCTAATATAATATTTAATAGCGATAAATAACGTTAATAAAAAAGGTTCTAGGGTCTCCAAATTTGTTAGATAGAACTCCAATTTTTATTATTTTTTTCTCTTAACCTTTTGAGGCAAACATTGATATTAATCTTGAAGTTTGAGTACGAAATATCAAAACTAACCAATGTAATAACTCAAAACTACTCAATCTTTTTTAAAAAAATTAGAAGTTTTAATTTTTATATTGGTTAATTCTGACATTTCGTACTCAAATTTCAAGCTTTAATCCCAATGCTTGCTTCAAAAGGTTCAGAGAAAGTAATAATAAAAATTGGAGCGCTTTCGGACAAATTTGGAGCACCTGGAGCATTTTTCATTAACATTATTTATCGTTAATAAATAATATATTAACCCCCCCCTAACTCATAAATAAATTAATATAATGCTTTTAAATTCGAATTGTCATGTCCTATAGTGTTACTCTTAAGACCTGTAAAATTTCCAATTGCTAAGGTGAAAATTACAAAAAATCATTTTAAAGGTCCCTGGTCGCCTTAAAGGAGCCAAAGATGGCAGCCACTCAAAAAGCTCAGTATTTCATGCCCACTAAAGCTCGTGGAACTTCGACGCGTTTCCTTATAGCCGTAATGAGCGGCTGATCTGTTTTCTTGAGACTTGCTACCTCGTGAGTTAGCCATTAACGTGATACGTGAGAAAAGAACAGTACCGGTCCGAGAATTTTTCACATGGCGAGATCGCTACTTGTCTTACAGGCCAAGGGCGACTGAATTCAGATTTTTCACTTAAACGCATTAGAGTTTTTCATTTTCAATGGGATCCCAAAGGAGCCTTATTTTATTTCGGCTTTGATTTCCCCTACTGAAGTTTCTAGTTCGAAAATTATCTTAGTCTTCTTACTCTCTATATTAGATTTGATTCTAGTGGAATTAGCCGAGGCAAGACTAGAAGGGCATGGTGTTTTGAATTTCAATTCGCCGCCGAAGACGCTACCTTTATACCAAAGTTAATTAAATGTTCTGGCTCTCATGGTTTAAAACCTTTTAAGTTCCACTCCACTTATTTTATTAACGCGTCATGCATTGCATACTGCTAAAAATAGCTAGTTGTGGTGAGGTTTATTTATATTCAGAAGAATATCTGAATTTTAATTCGTGAGTTTTGTGTCATCGATTTTTTATTTGTAAAAGATTAGGAAATCAGAGCCTTATTAAATGTTGATATTATATTAGCATAAAATCATACTTCTGATAACTGAGCTTGAGTAAATGGTATTTAATAGATAAGAATAAATATTCACGTGAATAATATGAAACAAAAATTTTAATTTAATATTTGAAAAAAGCTATTGTATGAATTTTTATTACAACTTGTCCTAAATATTTTATTTTTATATTGATTGAAGTAATTTATACTTTTATTAAAAGTGAATAAAGATATGCAAGGGTGGGCAAATAGATATTTACATTAATAGAATAAACTGAATACATATCTATAGTACATTTAACATTAGTAGAATGCATACAAAAAATTGAGTACATATCTACTATTTTGAAAGTTAGGTCATTTAACTTTGGCAGAATGTACAAAATGTTGAATTCATGTCTACTATTTTGGAGATTAGATTAGTTAATATTAGTAAAACGCACAAAAAAATATAACATATCAATTATTTTGGAGATTATTTAACATTAGTAGAATACACAAAGAATTAAATACATTATTCTTTGAATAGAATGTATAATTTGAATAGATTGTAGTATTTATTCTTTGAAAGAATCGAGTACAATTATTTTGGAGATATTATTTAACATTAGTAGAGCGCACCAAGAGTAGAACATATATCTACGAATTTGGAGTTTAGATGATTTAACATTAATCGAATGCAACAAGAGTTGAATACATAGCTATTATTTTGGAGATTAGATTATTTAACATTAGTAGAATGCATCAAAACTAGGATAGCTATCTATTATTTTTGGAGATATTACAATATATAATATCTACATTTTTGCAAATTTGGTCAATATCGAATTTTTGAGTTATTAGTTCACAAACAGATAGATATGATTTGGGACTGACAAAGGCAAGGGTATACAGGGCAGTTGCTCCGGCCCCCCACATAATCGGGGGTCCCCAAATCAAATATAAATGTTATTTTAAGTTTCCTTATTTAATGAATCCTCTTCATTACGAAAGTAGGGAAGCAGAGGGGAGCCCCAAAGAAGTTTTTGCTCCGGGCCCCAACTAGGCTAAGTCGAGCCCTGGACATGATTTAAGAAATATGTTTTATTATTGGACTTGGAAAAACCTAAAACATGAAGAATATCATTCCGAATTTTTTGGGGGCTACAATACTTTTTTCTAAACCCAGCCTACTAACAACAACCAAAAGAGTTCTTGCTGCAACAGTTGGAATAAACTTCTACAAGTTCTCCGTATACTTCATATATGATAAAGCAAAATGCTGACATACATAAACAAGATTTTATCTAATGAATTCTCCAACAACCAAACTTGTAAATTGTGTGGTTTCCTTAATGACCATTTGGTAAAACAAAATCTACTGACCACCCTGTATGAAAAGTAAATTTAAAAAAAATCCCGCTCACATCGCAAGTAAACAATACGATTACAAGGTTTCAAGTTTACGCTTCAGCCCGTCTATCTTGAAGTTAAAATCCAGTTCATGTGTGTGTGTGTTATTTTTTTATCAATTTTGCTTTAGGGCCCCACTCGTCAACACTCGGACCCGAGTGACTACGAGTTGCCGAGGGAAGGTGAAACCTGTTTCAGGTCATTTGATCACTTTCACCCTTTTCTCATTGCAGCTTCCATTGACCTTTTGCAGATGCGCTAATGGACGGAGGTGAGTAGAATACACATTTAATAGCGAGGCTTCATTTTCATGAGAATCGTTTTAGTAGAAGAGATACACGTAATTGTACATGTTATCTCATGAGAACACACAAAAAAAAACTTTTTTTGTCAGTACAAAGGCTTGAATAATTTAAATGAAGATAATGAGAAAGTCGGGTTAGAATAAAATTCTGTGAATTAAAAAGTAACGAGTGATACATGCATTTCGGAAGTAAATAACTGTATTCTGAGTAAATCTTAGATATCAATACAATAAATTGCTTCCGATTATTGATGATATTGATATTTCTGTTCAATGATATACATACATGTTAAATCAAGAATTGCCGTGATGCCGAATTAATAAGTGTAAAATCAAGGGAATTCGAAATCATACATAATATTTAAAATTATTACACAAAACTTATTTTTACAAATAAACTGGATTTTTATCATGTCAGAACAGGATGTTTTGAGGATGAGATTTTTGGCATCAACAAAAATCTGCAGGTGAAAAAAATGAAATGTTATTATCGGCACGAGCATCTCAAAAAATCAGCTTTTCATAACGCGTTGCCATTGCATTTACAAAAGCGCTGATTAAAAAAATTGGTTAATGAATAATGCAAATAAAACCTAGAAAAATGTCATTTTGAGCACGTGATTATATGAAATGAAATAAATAGGAAATGCGATAATTTTTTTTAACAATCAATGCGAGACAAATATTTTTTATGATCGTTTGCAATACTAAAGTGACTCATTCAATGGAACGATTAAAATGAATAAAAACATAATTTAACTTGCACGAGCACGTGGCGCTTGGCCGTTCAAGAAATGATGTTCAGACATGGAACACTGAAATATGCATAGCAGATTTCGTTTTAATCTTTTTAATTGTGTTTTTTATGGACAACTTCCTGCTGTGTATGTATTTTCATTCTCATGTGAATTACAACTCCGACGTATATCTCTTTAACTGATATCTATAGCTAGCTACAGCCAATGCCAACTGAAACGCATTAGATGAAAGGCAATTATCATATGTAAATTATAATCTTTGTATACGTATTTCTCTCATTATTTCTATCACACATCCCTCAGTATGATATATTTGACCATTTATAATAATTCTGAGAAATAAGTAGAGATGCATGATAGATACAGCAAACGTCTGTACAATGTTCTAACAAATGCATTGTTCTAGCAAATGCAATGTTCTAACTAATGCATTCTATTCTAACAAATGCATTGTATATGATCGATTCTACAATGTATTTATTATTATTGTGATGTACATAAATGTGGATATGTTCAAGTTAATGCCACATTCTAAATCAGGAATGGGTCTAAACGTTGATGATTGAAGCAAGAATCGATTTTTGATCACTTCATATTACAACAGAAAATGCCTACGATTTATGATCAGAATTGTTTTAATTAGATTACTTTCTGCAAAGATATAATTGATAACGATATAATTTAGATTATTTTCTGCAAAAAGTTTAATTTAATTTTTCAAAAAAAAAACCCACAAAAACAAGACAGCGTTAATCAAAGTAATTTGGAATCTACAAATTTACAACAGTCAAAAAATTTAGTTGAATAAGTCAAAAATCGATGGCATAAATATGTCAAATACTACAATGATATTGAAATGTTGCCTCCCCCCCAAAAAAATAAATGAATGAGACAGTATTTTTTGCATAATAGTCCTTCCGTATTATTCACATATATATTAAAAAAGCATTTCATTTTTAGAAATGAAAAAAATGACTACGCTCTTAAAGCAATGAAAAATTCTATTTTAGATAAAATAAATTAAAAAAAACCGATTACAAAACATAATAGAGAAATAAAAGCACTCTTACTCTACAATTACCGACTACCGAAATAGAAATTAGTTCAATATATAAGATGACATAATCAAATTCAATAACAAAAACTCCGCACGATTCCCCTTTAATTCAGTAAAAACCCTTTATATTCCTCCCTCTTTAAAATCCCCACCATCAAAACGCATATTATTCCCCATTCAGAACTTCGCCAAGCTCCTGAAAACCCTTCGGAAGTTAATAAACGTTATGTTTGCAAAATCCTCCACACTGTATGCAAAGCATGCCAAGTTTAAATTCCTATTAAACCCTGCAGAGAATAACCAATTGAACCGTGTAACGCAGAGTTCTCCAACGCCACTGGAGCAGCATTCAGAAAATTTAAACACAGCGAAAATTGATTACAGCTCAATCAAGCATCCTGCTGCGAATCACCCCTTTTACGACGCAATGTACATGTTTCTGTGGCAGAGAAAGGAAAATAGTTGATGGGACACTGCAATAGCTGCGAGGTCAGCGCTTTCAATCACCCTACCTCCCTGGTTATCCTATCCATCACTCCAAGCGTTAAATTAAAATATTTTCCATCGCCACCACACGCGGCCCTCCGGGAAAATTGAGCCTTCCCGCTACCACCACCCATTGTGGTACCTTTTTTTCCTCATCCCCCCTGTACCGGCTGTCGACCGAATCCGCATTATGTCCGTTTTGCAGCTATGTCATCGAGTCCGGAATCGATCCGCAGCAATTTTCCTCTCCCGATCCCCTTTGAAGCATCCTCCTTTTACTCATCTTCCTCTTCCTTTTTGGAAAGGATGGAGTGTGAAGTGGAAATTCTAGAAACGGAGTGGAAAAGGCCCGCCTCGTCGTCGAATGCGGGCGGATATTGTACACCTTCCGCAACAGAGATTCGAGATAGGGTAACAACACGTAGTGGGTTGGATGCCCGTTGTGCTCGGTGCTCGAACTGGAGTGCCGTGCACGATTTAAATCGAATCTTTTGATGAATAAGAGTAAAAAGATTTTTGATTAAAGATGGATAAGAGTAATTCCAAGGTCATAAAAGGGATGTAAATTTGTTCTTGAATGGATTGTGTTGATGGGTAAGAGTAATTCCACGGTCATAAACGAAATGTAAATTTGTTCTTAAATGGATTGTGTTGATGGGTGAGAGTAATTCCAAGAATAGATGTAAATTTAAAATTGTAAAAGAATACAATATTTTTATAGGTAAAAATAATTCTAAGGATATAGAATAAATGTAAATTTAAAATTGTAAAAGAATATAATATTTTTATGGTCAAGAGTAATTCCAAGGAAATAGAATAAATGTATATTTAGAATTATAAAAAATACAATATTTTGATCGGTAAGAATAATTACCAAAGTTATAGAATAAATATAAATTTAGAATTATAAAAGAATACAATAATTTGATGGGTAAGAGTAATTAACAAAGTTATAGAATAAATACAAATTTAAAATTGTAAAAGAATACAATATTTTGATGGGTAAGAGTAATTGCGAAGGTTATAGAATAAATATACCTTTAAAATTGTAAAAGATTACTATATTTAGATGGGCAAGATTAAATATATATTTAGAATTATATTTTGATTGGTAAAAGTGATTCCGAGATCTAGAATAAATGTATATTTAGATTCGTAAAAGAATACAATATTTTGATCGGTAAGAATAATTCAAACGCCATTGAATAAAGGTACATTTAGAATTGTAAACGTATTCAATACTTTGATGAATAAAAGTAATTGCCCATGTTATAGAATAAATATAAATTTTACATTGTAAAAGAATATAATATTTTGATGGGTAAGATTAATTGCCGAGGTTATAGAATAAATACACATTTAAATTTGTAAAATGATGTAATATTTTGATGGACAAAAGTAATTCCAAGGTCATAGAGTAAATATGTATTTAGAATAGCATTTTGATGGGTAAGAGTAAAACTAAAATGTAGAATAAATGTGTATTTAGAACTGTGAAAGAATACAATATTTTGATGCATAAGATTAATTGTCCTGATTTTAGGATAAATGTAAATTTAAAATTGTAAAAGAATACAATATTTTGATGGGTAAGAGTAATTCCAAGGTCATAAAATAAATGTCTATTTAGTTTTGTATTTTGATGAGTAAGAGTAATTCCAAGGTCATAGAATAAATGTAAATTTAAAATTGTAAAAAATATAATATTTTGATATATGTAAAAATGAATGTAAATTTCAACTGCTAAAAGAATAAAAAAATTTACTTCATTGGTTTCCAGAAAATCAAAATTGTTTTCAGACGTTATCTGTAACAAAAATTCGTCAAAACTCAAAATACGAATTTTTTTTCGCTTAAAATGTTTTCCCCATACTTTGTCGAGAAAGTAAAAATAAATAAATAATAGAAAGAAAGAATCTCAGCTGCATTGTGGAACATTCATAACTGTAATATTATTTTTGCAACCTGGATAAAATTTCATAATTATGTTATATTTTAAATATTTGATTATTTTCATTATATAAATTCTAATAATTATGATTAACAAAAGTGATGTTTACGTATTATTTTTATATTCCCAAAAGATTACATAATCGTTGATATTCCAAAGGATATCTTCTTATGTTGTTAATTTTTAATTAAAACTCCATAATCATTGATCCTCTAAAGTCTAATTTCTTGTATGGTTAATTTTTAATTAAGTTTGTATTATGTACGCCAGTTCAGAAGCTCGCTTTAAATTTAGACAGTCAAGCACAATTAATGCATTTAATTATTTTAAACCAAAATAATTAAATATTTAGAAATTTAAAAATTATATATCTCTAAGAAATGTATATTAATCGTAAGTAAATAATGGAATAGTATGAAAGTAGCATTGCAAATCAAAAATATTTAAATTATTTCTGACTTCAATTATGGTATCTTATCATTAATTAAATCCAAATCTGTTAATTGAAATTAATTCCTATATATTTAATAATCAACAAATAACACAAGATATTTTTCGTAAATAAAAGTAACTCGTATTGTTTATTGGAGATTTAATTCAATTTTTTAGAAGCGTCATGTTTTGGCTATATAATTAATTTTTACACAAAATTCATTGTAAATATAAAAACGACTAACAATAAGGAGTTAGAATTAATAATTCGAAAGAAGAAAATGGAAAATAAAATTAAATAAAAAAAATCTTAAGATATCTTGTTACTACGAGTTAAATGTTAAGTTACTTTTAAATATTAATTAAAAATATAAATAAATGAAACGAAAAATAATATAAAGTTAACAAAAATTAATTTGACTTGACCACAAAATAATAATTAGAAGATACAAATATTCATCAAATAAAATCACGAGCTGAAACATTAAAAAAAACTAATTCGTTTCATTTTGAAAAGAACGAGTATCTTTTTTTAATCAAGCGTCATAAAAGAAAACATTTTATTATCATTTTCAGGCAAACAAATCTGGAAAATTGTGTACCGATTCTCATTAATCCCTGATCTTTACAACTCAAACATATAAAATTTAATTATTGAAATGTTTCCGACAAATGTAGCTAGGAAACATCATGATTACATAAATATTTCTTCTATGTGATTAACTTCACAAGTTAAAAAAAATAAATAAATACCTTGACATTCATGTAAAAAAAATCCAACTATGCAAATGCAATACGTAATTACAATTCGCGTTACAGCCATGGAAATTTGCTACAAAAACGTTCTAACAGTTAATTAGATGTTACTCCCTGTCTACCAGATTATAAAATGCAGTTGTAACTTTCTCTTCTCTTCTGCAATCTAGAGAAAAAGAAGAAGAAAAAATCATGCAATGATTCATGCGCTGTTTTTTCAGATGCAAGTTTTTTTCTGCCATCAAATACAGGGAAAAAATATAAAAGAAATTTTTAAAAAAATCCCTTTTCCACCATGTTAAATTCCCTCTTGCTATCGGAAATTAAGGGCTATCATTGCCCGGAATCTCTTTAAATTGCACACGTGGGTTTTTCTGTGGGAAAAACTTTTTATGTTATCCTCATCCTTCGTCAACCCCTCTATCCCCTATGCAGTTTTTAATTCCACTTTGTTCAGAGCTCCTTCCCCCCAAAATCCATGGTCGAAGCAAAAATGCAAAACCGGAAAAGATGTACCAAAAAGAACGAAGAAGTGAACCCAGATGTTAATCTCCTCCGTTTTAATTATGCAAATGCCGGCGATTACCCCAATGCCTGTAAAGTAATTGTAAATGTTTTAAGTCTGGAGATTAGGGAGGCCGGAATTTATTTTGTTGGAAAAGATTTTTAAAGCGAATCTTCCCCCCATGCACTGCTATAAGCTTTTGGAGTAAAACTAAAAGTTTAGCATATAATTCAGATGGACATAGATATATCAGTGCTTAAAATTAAATCAGACTACTACTACAGAGAAGACTTAGAATAATTTCCATTAAATATCCGTATTGATATTACAATTTGCATTTGGAGCTATTAATTTAAATGCTTTCGCTGCGGAGTAATTCAAAGCAAATGCTTCCATTTACATACCAGTCTCAATTCGCATATTGATGAGAGCTGACATGTTCATCAACGTATATGTATTTATTATGCATCTGCATTCAAGGCATATTTGGATAAGTCTGTTGATGGTCTTCAAGTTACGAAAAAATGGAAAGAAAATGATTATGTACATTACATATTCGAGCTAAATTTAGAAATGTTTTAAATGATGGAATTGATTAATTAATGAAAGCCCTTTTCTTCGTTTTCTTTTGGTATAAAAATATCGTCAACGATATTTAGGATTCCTTTTAATTATACATTATTGGAAAAGCTGTTTTCACAACCAAAATAAATTATTCTAATTGGCTTTCAATTTGGGTTAGTGTTGTTACCAATGCATATCACAAAGATGTATTTATTTGACTGCGAGTCAGTTGGTGGCCTGAGATATATTAGCTATTTTTCAGTGATTGCAACGGTAACATATCTATGCTAAAAGCAACTGAAACCGCTCGTGATGAGATTGCCAAAATAATGATAGCAATTATTAAAATTTTACTTCTGAGAAAAAATTCTTAATTTTATATTATTATTATTATTATTATTATTATTATGGTTATATATTATTTTTCTTTATTTATATATTTATTATTAAAAATTGTTGAAAAATTGTAATGTATTAATTGAAAATTGTTATTTTTCAGTGTTTGCAGCTGTAACATATCTATGCTAAATGCACATGAAACCGCTCATGGTGAGATTGTCAAAATAGCAATAGCAATTATTAAAGTTTTACTTCTGAGAAAAAATTCTTAATTTTGTATAACTATTATTTATATACATTAGAATAAATTATTATGGTTATATATATATATATATATATATCTTTATTAATATGTGTTATTATTAGAAAATTAGTTTAAAGCTGATGAATCAAAGGCTTCAAATTATTGTGTTACTTTCTTATGGCACTTGCCATAGACAAGCTTCTGACGCCCGAGAGAGTGTCTCTTGTTTCAGTAGCTCCTTCTAGAGTCAAGATTATGACTTAACAAATCATGCGTCACAACCCTTTTTACAGGGTGGACTTTTCATACATTTCATTCACTCAACCATAAATCGCAATTTAAACTTGAATCAGAGAACGAGCACCTCTGATGAAGTAATATTGTCTTGACTTAGAGAACTTTGTGACCACAACAGATTCATACGTTCACCAGTTACCACACACACGGGCAGTCTTCGACCGGTGGGGCTCGAACTTACAACCCGAGGAATGTGAATACAACGTTTTACTACCAAGCTATCTTGGCCGGTTCAGATCAGGCCAACCCGGCCGGTTATAAACAGTTCATTTTTGATAATAAGTAGGAATTTCAAATATACTAATATCAAACAAAAATGTAAAAAATTCTAATTATAGAAACTGTGCCTACAAATGTTCGAAAGATTTTGGAAATATTTTGTTTTTAATTTTTCAAATGCACTAAGAAAGTTCTTTAGTTCAAGAAAATATCAAAAATTAACTTTTCTATCTTAATTAAAGTATCTAATTACACAAACGAAATGAATTCGTTGACTTCAAACCGACAGACTTAGTTATTTTTTTATAAAATATATACGATAAAAAGAAATTAAAACGATGGAACCACATTTTCTGTTATTATAGCTTTTAATAAAACAAAACCAGTAAAATTGGTCAGTCTTTTTTTTCCACCACTTCCTTTAACTTTTAATTTATCGTTAAAAAGAATAATAATAAAGCAGTTTATAAAAGAAAAATTATTCACTAAGAAAAACTATTGTTCTTCACTAATTAGATTTTAAATGATCAAACGATTTTTTTTTATGTTACATCCACAAAAGCATATTTTACAACGCCTTATTAGTTATCACATTCAAAACCAAAGCTCCCACAAAAAAAAATGAAATTCATTTCAATTTATTGCTTTAAAAATACAAAAGAATCAATTTAAAACACTTGTTTTGATTCAAAATTTGTAAAGAAACCATTTCAAAATAAAATTAAAAGACAAGTACCCTCTCAACTGTTTCTTCCATACCTAGATACGCACACGGTCGCGAACAACAAATGAATGAATAAAAGAAAAGGCACTTTAACTACACAAATTTGCGAGAAAATCTATGTTGTAAAACAACAAATCATTCACAAGCATAAAGAAGAATATAATTGTTTGGAAAGTAAAAAAAACTACTACAGCATTCGACTACATTCTAAGCAAAGAACACAAAGAAATCAACCTCCAGCAGGACATTAATTTCGGTTGCACCCAGCACAAACGAAGTGAAAAATAGAGAAATTAGATGCAAAATAAAAAAAGTTAGTTATTTTTCTTCAAACTGAACACCAAAGACATCAGCTTCTTAATTACCAGTCACACGGTTGCTATTGAATACACCCAGTGCTTTTGTGTGTTCTTTTTGATCGCGAAGTACCGTCTTGAAGTGTTCCTTTTTACCACTTGGGGGCAGTAACTTTTATACTTTTTTTTCGCCCAAGTAGTTTACAATTAACTTCTGCGGTATTCACACAAACTTGTGCCAAAATTTTTATCTCTTTCCTTAGAAAAATAAGGTAAGATGAAGAAATTGAAAAATGGTATAACTTCGTAGGCTAGTAGAAATAAATTTATCTAAACTTCAAACATGACAGTCGCTAAAAAGTTGTCTGTGAGAACTTTTACTTTACAATTAAAAGTATTTTTTTTTCGCCCAAATCTTAAAAGCTTAGGTGAAGTATATTAACAAAGGTAACTTACTTTTATACCACATACTTATAGAAATCCTTTACTAACTTCAAAGTTAGCGCTGTTGATGCTTAGAAAAAGTACATAGCAGTTTTCTATTTGTGAAAGCACTCTGGAGATTGAAAAATGGAATACTTTTGTAGAGGAAAAAACTATATTCCTCTTAACTAGAAATTCGAGATTTACTAAAAAAAAAATTGGGATTTTTTTTATCTGAATGAAAAATTTATTTTAACATTGTAACGTATTTTTGTATCATAGTTATTCTATAACATAATTCTGCTATCAAAGGGGATTCAGCAGGAGTATAAAATATAAATATAATTGCTTTAATTAGGTTTTTAACTGAAAAAAACGTTTCTTTTTAAACTTATTTTTTGTTATTTTCATAACCTTATTTTTTTAATCTTTTCTCTCAATCTTAACCCGTTACAGAGACTACAACTTAAGCTTTCACCTCACTGGCTATACGAAGTTCACTTTCTTTATAAATAAAACGTTTCATTAACTATCCAATCTTCTGATAATATGTCCTCCATAGAGTTTACAATGTCATGTAAAATTCTCATGTAAATTACTCATGTAAAATTCTTGCATTAGCTTTCTACGTTTTACTAATTTTCTGTTTCACCATCAATAAAGAAAAAATAATTCAAATGAATAACATTTATATTATTTAAATTGCTTATAAAATTTCAATTTATTTATTTACTTAATCTAATTCAAAGCGTCTCCTGAAATAGAAAAATATATTTTTTTTCATATAACGTAATGTTATAACATGAATTTTTTTTTTTTTTCAAAAAAAATGATACTATAAGGAGTTAGGACTTTAGGAAATGGCATTCTCAAACAATAACTACAGACTTTTTTATTCGAATAAATAGTAATAAAGTATTTCGACTTGACTATACTATCATTTATGAATTTAAAAAATATATACCATTTATTATAGTAAGATTTTAGAATAGTTTAATTTATTAAATTATTTAAATATATCTAAGAACTTAAAAACATTGAATTCGAAATTAAAACTAATGAAACAAAATGTTTAGAAACTGTGGAATCCTTAAATACATAAAATCTGGATAAAACGTCTTGAAGCATATTATGAAAAGTGTTTCTGTTCAGATCTAAACAGAATTTAATTTTCGAATTTTATTCGATTCGTTTCAGTTTAATCTTCTTTTTTGTGAAATAATAAATGCTGATGAGTTAATATAAAAGACTGGACAGCATTATGGGAACTGAGCCTTTTCAAAGTTATTGTATTCTTATATAGCTGGTATATTAATTACATAAAGCAATAACCTTGGAAATTCACAATTCCCATAGTTATTCTCTTCAGTTTTCTTTTTTCATTCATTATCAGATTTTATTTATAAAAAAAGAAGATTAATCTATAAATCCAATCGAATAAACAGCATAATTTTCTGAAATCTCATCATAAATTTCTAAGTTTGGAAGACAGACATCTTTGAATACCGCTATCTGAAGATGAAAGATTGATGCAAAATAGAAATTAGAACATCACAGAATTTCCAGATAACGCTATTCATTCATTCATTCGAAAAATTGTGTCATTCAGTAAAACGTTAATTAATTATTAGTCTCAATTATAAACGCGATTAAAATGCATGATTATAGTAAGTAGCCAATCTTTTAACACCACCGGTAGCGAACACAGAATAATGTAATAATTCACAGATTTATCTTGTCTTATAGCTCGCTGATTAAAAAGTGAAATTAAAGTGATAAAAAAATAAAACGCTTTCCTGACAGAAAAATCTATTTATCACATCCGGTTATCAAGCTTAAAATGAAAAATAAAAATATGTTAATCAGGCACAAACTCGTTTGAAGTTAACGCAGTAATCAATTCGTTGACAGCCCAATACCGATAAGATCTGCCATAAACTAGTATATTTTGTTTTGTTCATTTTCTTTCAACAAACTTAAGTCTTATAGGAAAAGGAACATTTTTTGTAAATGAGCATGCAAAGTAACGCTTCTAGTTATTTCCTTTCAATTTCTTGCATCGAAATGATCGCATTTCGTCGACTTGATGAAGACTTGTTTTGAGTTTTTTTCTCATCTGATATCTCCACCGGATGAATATTTTAACTTTTACTGAATCATGACATATAACTTAGACATTTTGTGAAAACATTTATTTCGGGAAAATCGTAAAGAGAAATGGCCTGTATCTAAATCAAGCAACGTAATACACATTTTGCATTACTTATTACGAATATATTTTTGTAAATTATGCGTAGTACGTCATGTGAATATCTAAAATAGTAAAATAAACCGTTCTTCCTGCGTATATACTAAAATTTTTAATCTCTTTTTTTTTTCAATAAAATAAAAATATATAGATTTCATTTATTTTTGTGTGGTATATTTATATAACATATATACTAAATATTATGTTATATAAATAGTATACTAAATATTATGTTATATAAAAATTATAAAAATCTTAAACTTCCATGTTCGTATATATGAAGATTAAGAAAAATTAGAGTCTATTATTTAATTAGACAATACTGACAATCAACTCATCATAACATAGATTATAA
>JAOUZG010017606.1:1673712-1694192 GCA_026289955.1 Argiope argentata
TTAATTAGACAATACTGACAATCAACTCATCATAACATAGATTATAATTTATTACAGAATATTTTTTAATGTCTTTACAGAATATCTTTAATGTCAGCATTGTCTAACTAAGTAATTAACAAATTTATATTATTTGTTAATTACTTAGTTAGACAATGCTGACAATCAGCTCATCATAACATAGATTATAATTTATTACAGAGTATCTTCTAATGATTTATTATAACTGTTAATTACTTAGTTAGACAATACTGACAATCAACTCATCATAACATAAATTATAATTTATTACAATCTTCTAGAGATTTATTCTCTGAAATTCTTTGAATTATTATAATAATTCAAAGAATTTCAATAATTACAGTAAAAATCTAATGAGACGAAAATATTTAAGCTTCGAAAATACAGAAAAATAAAATCAAAATTCGTATTTAATTTGAAAGCAGGTACATCCTTTCAAAGGCCATGCTTCAGAATATTTGCAAAACTAAAATGTCATTAAAAGTTTGCGACAAAGTATTTCATGCCAGACTGTGAAAATTTTTTTTCATTGTTAATATGTTACTTTTATAATGTGTGAGGTTGAATTTAAACAGTTTTATTCACTACAATCATTTTTCTCAAAAGGGTTAAAGCTTCAAAAAAAGGAGCCTTAATCTAACAAATAAAGGATATCATATCACGTTTTTATCATCTCTAACAAAAACTTTTAATTTGAGTTTAATGAATGCCATTAAAATTTAATCAAGTAAAGAAATGTTCTCCATTGTTCAGTCAACGTGAGATTAAATTATTCTTTTATACAAAAAAAAAATAAATAAAATAAACCGTTACAAAAACACTTTTATATCTTCGCGCCTTGCTGACTCGATCTGAACATTTTCTGCAACACCGACTCCAGAAAGATAAGCTGTCATCCCCAAATTGCCAGATACCCTTCCAAAATAGCGATAACCATGATTCACGCATGGGAGAAAACTATGAACTTGACTCATTGCGTCACGCGTTACCGAGCAGGACAGCGATGGTGGACACCAGAAAGAAGAAAAAAAATAAAAGAAGACAAAAAAAGTACCGTTCTTTCAAGAAACATATGTAAAACCACATCTTAATAGAGATCTTTTAGTGGGGTTAAAAATTTTCAAAGATTGCTGATGCTGCTACGTCAGCTTCATTTGAGTCTCAGTTATGTTTTCAAGTATTCTTTTTTGAATAGATCCGTTCCTGTGGTCCACGTGTTGCCTTATTCTTTGGCAATCTTTTTAAGAGACAATGAGAGTCTTTGTTTTGTTGGAATTTATAAATAATCAAAATGGTACAGTGTGATGAAAGCGGAATCGGACTAGGCGACAACGATACTTGTCTGCACTTGGCGATTTTTTTTTCACTCTTCTGCCAACTGTTTCGGTTTTTGATGAATGCCAACGAGTCCTGTTGCCAGATTATCAAGAGAATTAATTACAACTCGTTTTCAAGGCGTTGACTAAGTGGCTGAGATCTAAATGGACGCGATTATTCCTAGGATGAAGGTGCTAGTTGAAACATGATTCACATTTATATTTTTTATTCTAACAATAAATCTAGAGTAGCATTTTTTAACGGTGATTCTTCTTTCCCAAATAAGGCTTGTGGGGTGGTGCAATTTTTTTCTTTTTTCTTAAGTTCCTATGTGAAGGTCGTGGAACGTATAAGAGGATTAACTGGCTCAAACTGTTAATGTTGCTCTTGAATTTCCACCGACAAATCTGCAGTCTGTTTTTAAACAAATGAATATTGAAGTCTCTGAATGAAGTGCCTCTGATGTTGTTTTTTTATTCTCCTAAAAAATGAACTTAAGAAATCCGATTAAGATTTTTCCCTCCTAACCTATTTAAAGAATGTTATTTTCTTCTAAGAATATTTGAGCTAAAAGACTTAAGAGTAAAAATTCCAAATTAATTCTTAAATGTTTCTGAGTTCTGAAGACTAATGAAGAATAGTTTAAAAAACACGAATTAACAGTTAAAAATGACTCAAATCAAGTGTTCGTTCTTATTTGGTATTTGCATATAAAATAATTATATCTCGAATATAAATGTCGAAATGCTGTATAAATTGGTGTTACCTTTTTAAATATTTATTTAAAGGTTTCTCTTCTTTCCATAGTCAAAATAAATTCCATAAGTATTCTTTTTTTTTTTTTCATTTTTGTTTTAGAACTGATTATATTAAGCCAATTAAAGCTATTATGTCGCGTTTAAATTTGAAAAAATATATATCTTCGTCATTTTTTAAACATTCTCATACGAGAAAAAAATTTGCAATAAATTCTGCAATTTAACACATTTTTACTTTCACTAAACCTCTTTCGGAAAGAAAAAAAAATGAAGTTTTCCAGAGTATAGAAATTCTTATTTGTTCTAGTCTTTAAATAATATTTTAATACACTTATTTTCTTGGTTAAATTTTATAGTAGCTCTAATCTTTTTAGGTAAATTGTAGGAAGCCAAATCCAGGAAGAATCTAAAACGTATGATATGCCACTAACAACTTCTGTTGATTAAATAGATATGAGTCCCTGGTGTAGCATTAAACCTTTTACACTGAATTTAACCTATTTCAGTCAAATAGACTTCTTGCAAGGCAAGGAAAACTGTCTTATGTTTGCATATTTTGTACAAAACCCAGGAAAACCAGAACAGTTATCTAACTGCAATGGCACTTTATTTACTAAAGCGTATATATATTTAAAGTATACATTCTTCACCTGGCCAAGTTGAATCATTTCCTTAAAGTCCATTAAATAATTAAATATTAGAAATATACGTATAGTTACATATTTAAAAATTCTTTAAATAACTGCAAAAATTATATTTTATCTCGTTCGAGTCGATAAATATATTTCTCAAAAAGTTGCAAGACATTTAACTTGTGATACTCTTGCAGTCTTAATACTCGCATTTAATAAAATATTCTTAACACAGTAATATATTAAACAAAAACAAATCGTTCCTTTTATTACTAAAACTGATCGAATCATGAAACACCGAAAAATAATTATTTTAAAAGAAATTTACAGCTAAACTGGAAGTCACGAGAGAGACTTCAAAAAATTATTTGCCCATTAAACTTATACACCGTTGTGTTACTTTTCTTTTTCAAATTGTTTGTTAAAATAGATCAACATAGGACCCAAACTTAAGCTAAATAACTGTAACTTAATCTTTTTCTTTTTTTGGAAAAAAGAGAGATTTTTCTTAATTGTATATTTATGAGCGTCGTCGGTTTTTATTAAATTTGGCATAGAACCAGGAGACCATATAAAAAATTTGAATTCATAATTTTTTCAGAAACATGTGTATTACTTTAAATAGCTTAGAATATTCTATCCTTCAATTAAAGGATGAAAGTATTTTCTCCATCTCATCTATGTATATCTTTAATTATTTAAAAATTAATTCACTGGTCCACAATCAGAGCAGGAATCCAGTTCATATTAAACAATAACATTGAGATCAGCAGGAAAATTTTAAATAACCATAGGAATATAGGCATTTGATTTTAGCTATTATCCTCCTCAGAACCTCATCAATCATATCATCGATGTTTAAGGGCCTTTGAAATAACGCAGCTCTAATAAAGGGAAATTTGAGATATTTCATTTAAGTTAGCAATGCTAATGTAATACATTTCATGGATTTTTTCGCTATTATTTCAAAACTCTCCATTTCACTCTCTATCCTAAACAATAAAATGCAGGCATTTGATTTCAACCATTATCTTCCTCAGAACCTCATCTATCTTATCATAGATGCTTTGTTTAATGATATTTAAAATAACGCAGGTCTAATAAAGGCACATTCGAGATATTTCATTTAATTTTGCAATGCCAATGTAGCACATTTCATGGATTCTTTCGCCATTATTTCTTCACTCTCCATTTCACTTTCTATCCTAAACAATAAAATTCATCGAAAGATATTTCTGTGGCATTTACCCTCGTCTCTCTCTTCTAAATCCCGGTCACCTAGAAGTTAAACCCCTCAAACCAATAGAAGAAAATGATACATCTCATGTTGGATCAATGGGGATAAAAAAAATTAAACAAAAAATCACAACATCCGCCGATCGACTACTGTGTCCAGCATTTGATATTTTTAACACGTACCTTCATTTTCACCGGCACCCTTATCTTTTTGGACTTAACTTTCACTCCCACCCTCGCCTTCACTTCATCATCAGTATTCCACTCGAATATACACAATAGCTATAAAACAGTATATTTCTACACTCGAAAAAAAAGGCACAACTACACGAGCTTTCTCTGCGTGTCAGGTACAACTAGTCGGACAATAGTTTCTGTTAAGATTCTTGGCCACAAGTTGGCTCTAGAAAATTTTCTTCGTCTTCTCTCTCTCTCTTTTTTATTATTTATTTTTTTATTTATTTTATTCTGAAGTCCTGTAATGGCCAATAGGTAATTACCCGCAGAGAAGAGACAATGAATGAGAGAGCAACAAAAGAATACGAAACTCTCTGGTAGCCATAGTAGAACGCCTTGCCATTGTCTTCAGTGGGAACCCTAATTTGTGAATGGCAAGATAGCGTGCATTGGATTATGCCCCGGGGGTCTCGAAGAACAAGCAGTGGTCATTATTTAACGATTGCTATAACCTAGAGCTGGAAGAGGGTACAACAACAACTAAATAATGATAAAGGTCCGATCGATAGAAACCAAGCGGAAATATGTTTCCATCCACTGGTCAAACGCATAAATCTATGGTGTTCATTTGTACTTAGACGCGGTATAGTCTTTTAATTGGGTGTCTTAGACACGGTCCGCAGGCGCTTGAGCCACACAAATCCATCACCGTGATTGGATGATAAAGTATTTAAGTGTGGAAATCCGCCAATCACGGAGGATCCTCGTTTTGTCGCATGCATGGCGGGTAAATAATATAATGCTCTACTGATCGCGCATCGTTTGTTATAGGGCGGTGAATTAGGAATTAGATCAGAGAGTGGGGTCATATAGATTACATGTGTATTTATTGAGTTCCACAAAGTCAATAAAGTTCGTGATACATCCTTTGATTGTTGAGAGGGGAAAATAAGATGGATAAGTTTATTGGATTCTCACGTTTATTTCCTGATTATTTCTTTGATACTTCTTTTCTATGGAATACTTAAGAGTCATTCTGACGAAAAAAAAGAAGGAAAGTTGTGAATGGCACTGAAAATTATATTATTTATTATTAATATGTGTAATATGATATCAAAATGGAATAAGTGGAATAGTTTAATACAGCCATTTCAAAATTAATAATGAATTATTAGATGACACAAAAGATGGCCAATTGGTATAATTCAATCATGCAAAAAACGATGCGAATATGGTTGACATTTAGAGCGTTATAAATAGAAATACATTACACTAACTTCTCAGAGTTATGCTGTTATCAATTCAAAAAACACATTCAAAAATTTTAAACCTCTCTATAAAATAATATTATTTAAATTATTTATTTAATAAAACAAAAGTGCGTAAGTTAAATATTTTTGAATAAAATACAAATGTTTGATAATGTTTTTAAAAAAGGAACTATAAACAGATGGGGAAAAACCTTGAAATGTTTTGTATTATGTATTTCTATGCTATTAATTAAATAAGTTCCTCTGTTCTATACTATTCATTAAACTATTCAATATTATTTCAAAACTTCAAACCAGTTCTTCACTGAATTAATTAATTTATATGTCATACACAACTGGGCAGAAACTTTTCCTTTAAAAAGAAAGATGAGAAAGTTCCGGCAGAAACTTTTTCGTTAAAGATCGCCGGGCGCTAGCGAAAAATCACCAAATAATGTGGAATTTCCACAAATTTTTATAGCGATTTTTAAAGCGAATGATCACCAAATAATGTAAAATTCTGCCAAATTTCTTTGGCGATCTTTTGCTGACGCAGGCTAACGGAAAAGTACCACTAGTCATATTAGGCAATGTCATTTTGTCTTATATTGTGTTGTACTATCATCTTATTCAAAGTGTGAATTTCAAAATAATATTGGCGCACTTGAAGTGAATATAAAAAGATACCTTGCATTACTGAAAGAAATATTGAAGTTAATTTACAATTGCGTTAATGAAAGTCGAGAAGATAAATAACAAAGCAATTCTTGCATTTTTTTCATAACCCTTATATTCCTTACCCCAAATTATTTAATTTTCAGTCATAAAGTGTATATATTAAAATATTTTAATAAATTATTAATACAAATAAATTTCATACATTTTTGAATATTCATTTGTTTTAGTCAAGTGACCAGTAAAGAAATTTAAAATCATACGCTAATAATAATAAAGAAAATGATAGTTTAAGATTCTTATGAATTTATGTGTAGTATAAACAGTTTTTGTATTAAGATATTAGATATTAACATCATTATTTTAAAGAAGGGTTTTAAATAATAAGAGAAGCTTGCCAGTAATATGAAGAAAAAGAGAGAAAGAAAGAAAGAAAGAAAAATACAAATAGTAAAAATGTGAAGATATCTTTAAAATATTATATTGTAGGACTTTCGATTAGCAATTTATTTTTTTAAAAATATTATATAATGTTTATACAATAAGATATTATAATTATTTTTTATATCATTTGCCAATCAGCGCAATGTTTGGTCGAATGAATTTAATGTTAAAAAAAATTATTCTACAATATGCAAGAAAAACTTTTTAATTATTTTTTACACAATACTAATTTATTTAAACACTCTCCCATAATTTAAAATCAAATTAATTGAACCAAAAGGCTTGTAGAAGTGGAGAATATCTTTTTAAAACATAAAGACTTTTTTTCTAGAAAAATTATTAATAACTTAAATTGAAGACGATTGTTTTCAAAAATAAATTGCCTTAATAGGTTTCTAACCGTAATTCTTTCATTTCTCCTACAAAGCTTTTTCATCATAAATTCTGATAAAAATAAGTACTCACGCCAATGCTGCCATTCAACTTCGATTAATTCAACTCTTTTTATTAAAAATGGAGAAAAAAAATTAGGAAAATTTCATTTATCCACATCGTATCACTTGAAATGATTAACACTTATTTCATGAATCATGTTTATATTTCTCTTTTTAATTAGCCGCACTTTATATTCGCGAAGCAAATCGCCTCCAGACAAGTAAGGAGGATAATTGATTTATAGTTTCTATTTTTGACCTACAGATGGCGCAACAAGTACGTAGTTCCATTTTCGTTTTTCTCGGCACACGTTTTTGAGATTGGAACTCATTTTTCCTAATTTTTTGCGTTCATATTCTTGTTTTTTTATGCTTTCTTTTTTTTTCCATTTGCAGTCACCATGTTCGGATGAATGGTATATACCCTCGATAACCGACATTGGAGTAAAAAAAGAAAGAAAAGAAATGAATAAAAAAGAATACATGCACTAAACAGGGGGGGGGGGGGATCAGATTCTCAGAAATCCTTGCATGTCACCAACAGCCTGGTTAGCACGATATACTTTACTACATGCTTCAGCTTTCGATTAGAGAAATACGCATGCTGTTATTAAGAAGCGGATGTTTAAAGGATGTGCGTTAGTTCCTTGCCACAAATTACTGAGATTTCAAATGTTCCACATTTCCGACAAGAATGACAATTGGAACCGCCATTAACCAATTACGATAGGCCGCAGATTGAATGAAAGATATCTGACTCTGCGGTTATTTCCAGAAGGATGTATTACAAAAGCACGCCTGCATGAATGTCTTATCTTAATAGTTGTATTTGAAGTAAATGGTATTATTCAGCTAAAATTCACTAATAGGATTGTCAAGTCGCGATTTGATGTGCTGAGTGTTCCTTTATTTTGAATCTTTTTCATGAAAAGGAATTACTTAGCTCATTAAGCATCAACGGTAAAAAAAAATTCGAAAATCGGAATAGTCTAGTTAGAATTAAAATCATAAAATTAATTAAGAGTGGTACAAAGCCATGAATAGAAAAACTGAAATAGATATTTTTTTGTATATAATTCATACTCGCATTTTCAATGTAATATTTTAATGTATACTCGATTAAAATAAATTTTCTAATAATGTAATATATATATTTTTTGAAATTCTGAATTCTTAAGCTAAATAAAGATCTAAAACTAATTAAGAGTAAAACCAAGCCCTGGACAGAAAAACTTTTTTTATAATTAATTCGTATTTACATTTTTGTTGTAATGTTTTTAATGTATACTCGCTTATAAAGCTAATTATATCACAAAATCAATCTTTTAAAAAAATTAGATGAATAAAATCGCAACTGAGAATTACAAGGTATTAAAAACTCATGAAAGAAGAAATATCAAAAATAAATATCGCTATACTTACAAGGTTAAAATTAGTATTATAGCAACGGTTCAAGGTGAAAGATGTCAAAAGGTATAGAAGGGCTCGTAGAGAAGTTTATAGATCGGAAAGACAAAATTTTAGGTGAGAATGTGTTTGTATTATTTATTAAAATCGAATATCATTTAGATCCAAAACAAAATATTATTTCTCTTAAATAATTTATTGATGATTATTGGGTATGGTGAAATGTGTTACGATCTTAATGTCACTTATCTCGTTAGAGCTCTGACCCATAACTAAAGTAAAATATACAATAAAAACTTTAAAACAGATGAAAACTTTCTTTTGTTGCAAATAAATCATACTAGAATTTAAAAATGCAATAAAACAATATAATATTCTTTAACAGAAATAACCACTACTTAGTGCAATTTTTTGCATGAAAACATTTATAATTCTGTATTATTGTAGCCTTTTTTACCCTCTACATAATTTGTTTTCTAAGGAATTATTTTTAATTATTAATTATTACAAATTACATACATAGGTAAAATCCATAATAATAAACCTGAATATATGACATGGCGAATGCTTGTTGTGTCCATAATTTCGTTTAATTGGAATTCACAATATAAAAAATGTCCATTATTAGCTAACAAAGCATCACAGAAACAGATAAAATTTCCAAGACAAACCATTGGAATTTTAAAAAATATAGCGTTTATTTATCCATGGAGATAAATGTGGGAAAACAATCAAAAATCGTTAAGGTATTATCACACAATTATCAACAATATATTTAACAAGAATAAAAGCATTAGCTACAATTAGGATATCAAATATCCCTTACCAAACTAGGGCGACGCGAATAAATTAAACATTTTGTGGCCTAACCATAAAAATTGCAATCGATTACGTTCTACCCCGATTACAGACCCTTTTCAAAACAATTTAACTTGCAGTGCTGTCATTAATTTTCAATGAAAGGGCAAACAAAAAAAATTAACCTAAAAAATGAAACAGGAAAGGGAAAAATTGCACCTCTCTAAGCACCCAACCTAACAAATGAATCAAATCACCACGAGAAATGCAATTGAATCTGAATGCCAACAAATAACAGCTACCTAATATAACTAATTATCATTGTTTCCTTTTTTAATGTAACTGCACGGGAAAAGAGCGTAGAAAGCTAATGCATTTGATTAATTAATTTACTCCCTGTATCTACAAGCCCAAGCCCATTTGCTGGCCCTTTTTATTTCGATTCCCATCGAACAAATGTGCTTTTACAGCAGCAAATGAGATAAGAGTTGTTCGTTATTTTATTTTAAATATGGATATCTCGAGCAGATATTTTGATTAGGGGAATAAATGAGATAAATGTTTTAGCGGGCTCCATTATCATTTTTCCCTCTTTCTTTTTTTTTCTAGGGTGTTGGTTTATTTCATAGGTGCCATAACTCACGATTGTAACAAATGGTTTAATCTGTATTTGAGCATAATCAATAATTGATCAAGTTGTAAATTTTTTTAGACATTTTAAAGTTTATAATGAAGTTTAGATAAATTATTTTAATGATAAGTTAGTTTGAAATAATTAAAGCCTCGACCGAAAGATTATATCATTGATTAAAATACATATTTTCTCACTCTATTAGGTATTTGTATCTTTTACATGGTTATATATTCAGTATTACTAGAATGTTTCATTTTTACATTTATTATTATTCAAATAATAATTAATATTTATAATTATTAATTCATAATAATACTAAACGCATTTCATTTAGAAAGAAACTATTATACATTAAATATTTCATTTCTTTAAAAAATTAAACAAGGTATTTTTTCTTTGAGTTTTAAAGACAATCTTTTTTTATCTTCTCGTCATATTTGACTTTTAAAAAAAGATATAAAAGCTGTAACGTTTATTCCTTTGTAATGTCATCTAATACTGATATTCCAGAATCAGTATCAGTCATCTAGTCTTTAAAATCCTGATTCTTTTTGAATTTCTATTTTCAACAATTAAGAAATGTCTTAAGATCAAAAAAACACCCAAAAAGCATTTTAAATATTTTTCAAAATAAAAAAAAGATAAATAAAAATTCGCTTCCTTTTTTTAAATTTTTATTTTTAAATTCAAGTGTGAACTATTTCCCAAAATGGCCTTAAATTGTTCTCCATCAATAGAATAAAATAAATAAATACAGGTTTTGCTGCTAAATTAGATAGATAATTAAGAAAATTAATTTCTTAGATAATTAATAAAATGTTTACAATATGATTTTTAAATTAAAATTTTTCAAAGTCTGAAAACGAGAGTAATTATTGATAAGTTATCCCAGTTTAAAAGAAACAAAATAAAAGCGAATAAAGTTTATAACACTGAGCGAATTGTAATATTTTCGATTTAAACAATTATAGAAATTTCGCCATTTTGGAAATTTTGTTCTTAAATACCTTAATATTTCAAAAGTTGTCATTAAAATCTACAGTATCTTAAGTACTCAAAATAGTATATCATAAAATAAATAAACCATGCACCATTTTTTGAGGGGAAATAATTTGAATGTATTGTTGTTATTAATGGCGCCATGGAGAAGAGTGATGACGGCCGTCAGCAATTTTAAGCCAAATAAGCAATTCTTGTTTTTGAAGTAACGCCAAATAAGGTCAAGAATACGACTTAGCTACATACTCATCACATTTGCTTGCACAGACTTTTTTTACAGGGTTGCACATTCACACAGAAGAACAACCTTGCCTGACCGGGATTCGAACCTAGGATACCCAGATCACGAGGAAGACGCGCTACTTCTGTGCCAAGACACCGGCATTTGAATATGTAGCATGACCAATTAGAAGATGACATTCCGAAAACTAATTTTTTTTTCAAAAAATAACACGAAAAGATCTTTCTAATATTCTGCAAAATAGTAGTATTGCATGATGAAAAATCAAAATATAAAGTCTGATGTAGGAGATTTCACAAAATGTTGTCAAATGTTTTTTTATTATTATTATTTTAGGAAAACAGAATGTTAGAATTTTTTTACCAACACATAAATATGAAAGTAAAGAAAGACAGTTAAAAAACTTTTAATGCAAATTTTTCTACAAAATTTTGCCCTATGCAAATAATTAAAACTTTTTTTTGAAAAAAAAAATGTCATCAAGGCCATTAAATTGCTTTATAAAGTCCTAAGCAAATGAGAATAATCATATTTACGTGACCGTAATAACAATATTTATCTCTTGAGTTTTGCAATGTTTACTCCGGCAAACAAATATATTTAGCCACTAAAGGGACAAAAAATTTATTTATTGAACCTTTCAAACGAATATCCCGGAGAATACACATAAAAACTCAACAGAAAATTAAAAAAAAACGTAAAAATATTAGCAGAGAATTAAACAATTTTCCAGGGAATTCAAGAGAGTATTTGTCTCGGAATCCCTGGATACCACTGTAGAATACTCCCTCGCCTGGAGACAGGGAAAATAAAACAATTGAATTTCAAGAACTGTTCATAAATAAGGCATATTTCCTCCCTTAAAAGGATTTCAAATGCTTAACCAGATAATATCATGACTGAACACAAAAATAAAGATCGGGCCTCGAGCAGAAAAGCATATTCTTTTCCACGCAAATTAATTTCTTGCTTTAAATCCCCAATTAATTTATTCTGTCTCGTGTTCTATGTGTTTTTCATTCGCTTCAGTAGAACGTAAAATAAATAAATCTCTCCGGGCAACAGTCCGTTTGTGCGTGCATAAGCTGATTACCGGAATCTGATATAGTAATAAGTTGAAAGTAATCAGAGAACATTGAAGAACAGGTAATTTTTCCTGAGACATATAAAAATAAAATAGTCGGGGGATGGAAATAATCACAAAAGTGACGGAAAGGCTAAATGCTCGTAACCTTCCTTGAAATATTAGAATATTAAATTTGCTTTACTGCTGCTGTGTCGTTGAGATCAAATCACGGGAAATAAAAGTAAATGTCCAATTTTCAATTCGGTTTGAAGCGCACTGTTGAGATTTAAGTAATATTTCCCGTCTGAGAATAATATTTTTGGAGTTTTTTCCAAAACAAATGCAAATGATTTTTTCATACAATGACATTTGAAGTTTTCTTTTGTTGCTCAAATAAGAAAAGAAGTACTCATTTTCTCATCTGTAATATCTTTTGGGCATTCCCAAAAATAACGTGAGGAAGATAAATCTTTCTTTTCATTTTAATCCCAATTATATCTCTTTGATGGATATAAACTTATATTTGGCGTACTTTAGCCAATCAAGAATCTTGTGCCAAAAAAAAAACCAGCCAAACAAAACCTTTGATGAATAATGAAATTTTTCAAAAATCTATTGATTATGTAAAAAAAGAATGCGAAACTCTATAAACGCAATGAAATTTGAACCAAATATTTTTATACTTTTGATTTAATACCGCTTTTGAGCATTCAGTTTCAAGGAAAGATGAAAAGTTTTTGAAGGAATCTTTTTCAAAGAAATCAAGAATTTTGCCATCGATGGCATTCAAAGGCAGATTTTTTAAAAATTTATAAATATCAGAATATTATATATCAAACAAGTATTCCTTCATCAAAACAGCAGTTAATCAAAATATCAAGGTTAAACATGTTCTCTATAGCCATGGTCATTGCATTGTCTCTCATACGGATTAATGACTCGTTGTATCTATCACTAAATATATAAAGGCTTAAATTTCTATTCTAAATAAATATCAATTATCGAAATTTGATTAAGTTCGGTAATCGATTAACATAGATTTTATGAATGCCATTTCCGGTAGAAGAATGCAATTATCTTAAATTACCGTTTGCCAATCTTACTTTCCAAGAATCCTCAAATTAAAATTAATATCAGTTACTTGTATGGATAAATATTACATTATTAGAATGAAAACCCCTAATATACATAATCCAGCATATAAGCTGTGTATATTTTTAACAATTAAACACGTAAGTCCTTAATTTCCATAATTTTAATTTAATACATTAAAAATGCAACATACTCAAAAGATATAAGCATTTAAAGCTCAACTAGTAGTGACTTGAATTGCAAATTTTACCAATAAAAAATTCTAAATTAAAATAACGCGTTATTTAATTTTAAGATATTTGATAAGATTTAACATTAAAACATCTCAAAAAGTTTTTAAAAATATATCTCCAATAGATATAACAAGCTCTAAGAACTATGAAACAAAACGTATACATATTACGAATCCAACCCACTCTATTATCTCTTTGTAGAGAAAGTAGGGCAAAGAAAACCATCATTCCATTAAACCCCTGAATGCATAATTTGAGCCTGCCCTAATGCAGGCATTAGGGTCTAAATGGCACAGATATCATCAGAGTCGAAAAAGAAAGGTCAACTTCAGGCAGGGGAGAACACTTTCCCTAACTATCTGTCACTGGTCATCCCCCCTAGATCGATAGTTCCATAAGAGCTCTACACAAAAACGTCTGACTTGCACCATTACGCTGCATTTACTGATAAAGCCGGCAAATTGAGCAAGAAAACGGATAAAAGGATATCAAGCATTAGTAGGACATCAAGTCTAACATTACGCTCACTCTGTGGGATTATTTGTTTATATGCAATGGATAAAAAAAGGCAGCAATTTAAATAAGTGTGACACAATCTTATAGATTCAAAGTTGATGTGTAACAGTTAGAGGGAAGAAAACTTAAATAGGGACATTTTTTGCATTGATAAAAGTCTTGTTAATTTATTGAAGCAGATAAAACGAAATTACTTTCAACATATTTAAATATATTTTTCACGTTATTAGTAGAATTCATAAATTGGAATCAGATTGAAATATTATGGTTGCACAAATTAAATAAAGGACTTTTTTCTTGTGTGTGTGATGCACTATATTATGGCATTGTGGCTATAATTACTTTGCAGCATAACCAACAAGTAAATATATATCAAAAGGAGAAATCTTGCTTTAAATAATATTCTTCAAATATAATTATTAGAAAATAAAAAGTATGATGAATAAGTATTAAATCCAATCAAACATATATTTTAATTCAGTTGATATTAATATGGTGTCAAGCATCAGATACCAAGTCCCATCTACGGCCGCAGAAATTATAAATTCACTTGTTAAACTCAATAGAGATTGTGGGTTGAAAAAGGAATTGACATCTGATTAATCATTATAGGTAAATGGGAAAAAGAGCATTGAATAAAAATTTTAAAATATCAACTTCCGTTAAAAAAAATCTTCTGGTTAACAGATATGCCGAAGTAGATGTTAAAAAAACCCATAAGTCATTGACGAATCAGAAAATTTTAAACTCATAGAATGTATAAATCATGTACTATATCATGCTTTTAAACGTAACAGCAAGTACTTTATATAGTATTTATCTTTATATAGAACAAAGCATACATTTAGAAACAAAATCATTGCCTAACTTGAATTTGTAATTCTCAATCACCTCTCGGAAGTAGTACCACAAAATATTTCCGTGAAACAGCTAAATGACGAAACAGCTACTACCACTATTACTACTTAAATGGCAGAATACCATCACGTTCTGAAAAGAAGGGTCAACTGCAGGCAGCATAGAATACTTTTCTAACTATCTTTCACCGGTCATCCCCTAAGATCGATAGTTTCGTAAGAGCTCTACACAAAAACGTCTGACTTGCGCCATTAAGCTTCATCCCCAGATAAAGCGAGCAAATTGAGCAAGAAAATGGATAAAAGGATACTGAGCATTAGTAGGACATCAAGTCTAACATTACGCTCACTTTGGGAGATTATTTGTTTATATGTCATGTCCACGAAGCTTATCACTGGGGCCTAGACCATTAGAAATGGCTCAAAAATGGAAGATTATAAGTTGGTGAGGGGTCGCAGCTCTCCGAGATCGTTAAGTTTGATTAATTGTGGCAATTAGTTCATTTTTGGGAAATTTTCCGATTCTTTCTCAATCGATTTTCAGATAATGAAAGATATTTTTCGATATACGGACTTTTAACCTTTAATGATATCGATTCGATGGTTTGTTGTGTGCGCTAATCGACGCCGGCGATAGTTTGCAATCCGAGACCAAATACTTTTAACTATTCTTGCCAGTGTTATTTAATGGCAGCAAATTGCTGATGGACACATTATGAGCAAAAAGTAAAAATTTAAAGTTGGAAACATTAAAGTTCTAAATGGTAAATGCAGTTTTCATAACAATCAAAAAATGTTTTAGAAACTATTGTTGTTAGCAACTATTATAATTCTGTTTTTTAAATGGAAACATATATATGTCTTTTTATAGCACTACTTTAAGAATACATCGATAACATTTATATCACCAGTATTAGATGAAAAATATATGTGAGGAGTTTAAAAAGAAAGAGATGATTATTGTTAATTAATAATTTTTTCCTTCTCGTTCAAAACATTTCAGACGCAATCATAAGACACCGTAGTTTAGAGAATTAAATTCAAATTATATACAAAACTTTTCCAACCTATTTTATTTTTGCTTTCATATTCATATGAGAGGGGAAACATTCATTAGTTATTACTAAATCCAATAATTTAATCGATAAATTTTTTTAATTACATAATGATCTCACAAAAATCAAAACTATTTTCTTTAACTCTGAGGACAATTAATTCATTGAAATTGTCCACGGACTCAAAAAATGTGATTTGAATAAATTTAAAATTTTGTCGCAATAAATTTGAAAATTTGATTAAACATATTTGAAATGTTGATAACAAAGTTGAAGATTTGATTTAATATACTTGTATTTGAAATGTTGACAATAAATCTGAAATGTTTCCGTTATAAATTTGAAATTTTCTTAATAGATTTAAAATGTCGACAATAAATTTGAAAATTTTATTTAATATCTTTGAAATGTTGGCAATTAATGTAAAAATGTGATTTAATTCAGTTGAAATGTTGATGATAAATTTAAAAATTTGATTTAAAATAGTTCAAATGTTAACACTGAATATGAACATTTGACTTAACGAATTTGAAATTTTGGAGTAATAAATTTACAAATTTGTTTTAATGAAATTTCGACAATGGACTTGAAAGTTTGGTTTTTAATAGGCTCATTGCATTTGCCATAAGAAATTCATATATTAATGAAATATTTCAAAGGACATATTCATTCAAGTACACATTTGGGTCATTAAAATTTTTTTTAGAAAAATAATTCGGCAGTTAATTTGTTAAGCGTTGGTTCTTATTTCTTAGTTTATTATGACGAGGAAAAGACATTCATATATTAATCTTTAAATTGGATACAAACAAGAAATTATTATCAAACACAAAATTAAACTAAGTGAATAGGTAAATGTGACAAATAACCATTTGTTAATGTAATAAATTTTATATACTGGCATGCTGTTTGTATATACTGGTATAATGTAATATGCCAAAAGAAACAATGCAAAACGTTTTACAAGGTACATCGTATACACAGAGATCTGAAATTTGACAAGTAATTTTTTTTCTTTATTTGTAGATGTGCAATAAGTATCTTTAAGCTGTTATTTAGATTTTCAATTAAAAATTAATAGAAAATTTCAATTTTTATAAATTTACTCCGATAGTTCTATTATATATAAAAGAATCACATTTACATCTTTTAAAAAAAATTGTTTTTCTTAAATATCAAATTTATTTTCATAGACTTTTTTTCTCTAATTTTCCTAAATTAATATTATATGTATATGAGTGTGTGTGTTGCGATAAATGTGATTAATTCGATGATAATATATAATAACTAATAATTATACATAATCACCATTAAATTTGGTGGTGATTATGCATAATTACTAGTGATGTGGTGATTATGTATAATTACCGGTTATTATATATAATCACCAGTTTATTACTTTTACAGGAACATATATATGCATATATATTTGTTTGCAAGTATGTTTTACATCAATACGCTTTACTGTTTTAGAAATTACATTTATTGCAATAATATTAAATGAATTATTTGAGTGCTTGTTATAAAAACGACTACACGTTTAATTTCTCGCATACGTATTATAGAGAAAGTATAGTATAATCGTCAAAAAAAATACAAAATTGAGGTTTAGAAACTTCGTAATACACATTTAACATCGATAGACAAATATCAAACTTTGAGCCAAATCCAACGAGGTTATTGACCGTCTGTCGGTCTGTATTTTAAGAAGCATATAAATGTGGTAACTCAAAAATGCAATATATTAAATATATTAAATTTGATATTTGATTTTCTTGTTACAATTGTAGTTATGCGTCAAATTTTTATTTCCCCAGATATGGAAAAACGCATCTGAAAACTTTTCGGGTCCTATTTATTGCTCACCAGGGATTAATCGCCAAATAACTCGCCAAGGATCATGTGCTCGATTCAGTAAAAGGACTAAATTCACGCCAATGATTAATATCTCGTCACAACTGTATATCAAAGCCATGGAAGGCGTTCAATGCTGTAAAACTTTATTATATTTAGAGGTGATAACCATAAAGGTACATGAAAGGTCAGGAATTATCAACCCTGCACATTTCTGAGTGAAGTTTGAAATCTACTTCAGTTAATAAGAGACTTCGAAAATTCATTACATATTCACGCGCACACGTCCAGAAATTCTCGTCGACACGTAATTCGGCAACCAACCAGTTCATTGGGTTCACCCTGAAGACACAAATGGACCTATCATGACCAGATTCACCTTCTGCCGAGGAATGGACTCGTGGCCGGAAGACGGTGCCACCAGCGAAAGCCATCTGGATGGACTGAGTGAAATGCGAGTTGGGAGGGGCGGACAAGGGGTAGGAAGTAGAAGGATCGTCTTATGTTCCGAGCAGACATTGCAAGACAGGTGCTCTCTCTGCTGCTAACATCGAACCAGCTGCAGTCTGACCTGTTCTGCGAGATCCCCGAGCAACGCCTCTTTGGAAAGCGAAGATAGCAGAGCAAAAGACTTGGTAAGCAAGTCAGCGAAAAGATAGTGACTTAATATGCAGTTGAAATCTGTAAAAGGATTTGAAGTACCTGTATATACGATGCGAAGACGAGCTTATTATATGGATCGGAAAAGTATAAGTGGTAACTTAACGTTTGTTGATTATAGATTCTGTATTTTTCATATTTCAGATCGGTGCTTGTCTGAAAATTCTGAAGCTCATCCATCAAGAAGATTGATTAAAATAACTAGAATTCTAACTGAGGCAACTGAAAATTTAGGTGATTATTGTAGCATCGAGAATTTAAAGAATTAAAACTATAGTACATGGCAATGATTATGTATTCTTTTTCAATTATCTTCTGATTTAAATAAAATATGTAGCGGTAATTCCAAACAGCAAGCAAGAACCTTTTCGACGAATTAAAAGAAATTTAATGTCATTTGAATGAAAAACAATAAAAATTACAGGACGCAGAATTCAATAATTATGTATTCAGCAAATCCATTCAGATTCTATTTAAATTTTTAACATGGATTAATAAAATCAAATAAAATAAAGACGGAAGAAATACCTTACTTCTGGCTTCCGTATCACGTGCACGTCCAATTTTAGGGTCAATGCCAAAACACGGTATTATGTTTTATTAACTTAATAAGTCTTAGTAATTGAAGGAAACAGTTTTTATTCTTAAAAATTAAAAGAGAAAAAATAGTATTACTCTTTTTTTAAAAAAAATGCAACGGTTTTTTTGGAGGTAAGTGGGTGGGGACTGCTTCAACTTAACCAATTCATATTAGTGGACGAAAGCCAGAACTTGAGCAAGAATTTTTTTTCCGTCATAAGACATTCCTTAGACTTATTTTTAAAAAATAAAAAGACAATATTAAATAATTTTTATGTTTCTGAAAAATTATATTTGAGTATTAAACATAAAACATACATAAGCAAAAATTTTACTCATGCTTGAAATGTATTTTTCAAATGCTGTACAATGTATAAATGACAGGAATTTATTTTGAAAAACTCATTTAAAAAAAAGATATCTTTGGCCTATTTATTACCAATTACACCAACGTCAGAAAATTGAACTCATGTTTGGTTTCCCATGAAGGATGACTGCTTCAGCTTAACCAATTCATATTAGTTAGATGAAAGCCAGAACTTGAACAAGAAGTTTTCCCCGTCACAAAACATTCCCTAGACTTATTTTTTAGAAAAATAAAAAGACAATATTAAGTAATTTTTATTTTTCAGAAAAATTATATTTGAGTATTAAACATAAAACATTCATAAGCAAAAGATTAGCGCATGCTTGAAATGTATTTTTCAAATGTGGTACAATGTATAAATGACACGAATTTATTTTGAAAAATGCATTTTAAAAATGTTATCTTTGGCCCATTTATTACCAATTACGCCTACGTCACAAGATTGAACTCATGTTTGGTTTCCCATACGTCAGGAACAATCATTCAACAATGATTGATAGAGGAAAAAGTGGGTAGATCATACAAAACTGTCTCGGCCATTCGAACGTCTTTAAGAAGCAATTTACGGAAAGTCATTTGGTGGGCATTCTATTTAAATTTGAGATCAGGTTTAACATATTTCTAGCTTAAACTGAATTTAAACGATTTTTCGATCGGAATATCCCCTTTTCTTTCTGAAATATTTCATTCAATAGCTGCCCCCCCCCTCTCTTTTCATTTAACAAATCAGAAATGAATAAATTTTGTTGAAATCTAAAAATAGCTTTCCCGAATGCTCGTAAAAAATGTTGCGAATAAATTTAAAGAATTTTTAATCGATAATAAAATAATTGAATTAAAAGGTGACTTTAAATTCAAAATTAGAGCCACAAACTTATGGAGAAATTTAATTTCTTTTCCATTGTATACCCAATTAAAATTAAATTTTACTCGTTTATTCTTCTATTAATAAATGTTCTTTTCTCTTGCTGTAACAAAAACATTAGTTCCTTGTCGAGAATGAAGTTTTCGATTGATTTCAAGAATTATCTTTGTTGAAAATATTCTTTCAGAAGTATCAATTATTGATGAAAATCAATTTTCAATTTTAATGAGCCTCAAAGTCAAATTTGTAATGACTCAAATTTAATGACCCATAGAAGAATCTTCGTACATAAGGATCTTAACATACCCATTAT
>JAOUZG010017606.1:1694592-1706982 GCA_026289955.1 Argiope argentata
ATATATATATATATATATATAATATTCATAAATTTAAAACATTTATTTGTTTTGAAATCTACAACGAAAATTGTTTTTACAATTCATTTAATAATGAATAATATTAAACAAAAATTACTCCCATTCTCAGATACTCTCTACATATTTAATTGTTAATAAAATCAATTTCAAGTATTTCTATGCATTTATGTAAATTTAAAATATTTATTTAAAAAATCGCGTTAATTTTTTTATCAATTTTTTCCAACTTGTAATAATCGTTTTCTTATCAGTGAATTATCTTATACTTCAGATAATTGACTGAAATAACAAATAACAGCTTGAAAAAAATATATTAGGCTTTATAATTAGTTAACATTATTAATAAAACGATGCCAAACATTTTATTGTTATTGTCACAATTATTTTTAATATTTTAAAGATTTATGAGACGAAGGATATCAAACAAAAGAATCGTAAAATCATGAATGACACTACGACTGTTATTGTTATATTTTTCTTTTAACCTTTACTATTATATTTGGCATGAAAAAAATTAAATAAGACATATTGAGCTGCATTATTTGAACTTTGTTTAACTTTCGCATATCGTCCAACTATAAATAGTATATTTCCTTCCTAGTAGGTATCAAAATTTTATTTACTATACCAGCCGTAAGAAGTAAAAAAAAGGGGGGGCTTGGAAACACAATTCTACTCCATTAAATTTTCAAACTGAATTTCATTCGTGGGAAGAACTCGGAGAAAAAATTTTACATAGGAAAAACTTATGTTCTTTAATCAATCTTCCTGCCTAGATAAATCAGAAACTATTATCTGGCCTCATGAATTCAACATGTAGTATTTCTTATAACGAATTTAACTCTGAGAAAAAAAAAACCGGATAATCAAAATTCCTTTGCGAAAGCAGCTGCAACCCGGATCAATTCTTTCTCTTCCTAACATAAACACACAACTCACATTTTAAAGTATTTCAAATTACATTCGTTGGAGCCACTTCCTTATTCCAAATAAACCCAACAAAAATAAAAACGAATAAAAGCAGCAGGCCGATTGTGCCGGCATCGAACATCTGGTTCAAAAGAATTGGATTTCGGGTTAAAAAGCTAAACGACATCCCATAGTCAGACTTATAAATAATGTAAATTCTAAGATATCCTCTTTGCAGTATGTATGAAAAGACCCCCTTTATCTTTTCGATACACAAACAGTAGATGCAAAGGGAAACTTTTAGTGTTAATGGAGAAAAAAAATAAATAAAAAGAACACATGATTCCGCCTAGCCTACACATTGTTTATGTATGTCAAAAGAGATTGGGGCAACAGCCTCGTTTTAATTCCTTTACAGTATTCTATAAAATGTGGGCACACTTTCTTGTAATTGCTTCTGATCTGTGCCATCTTGTTTACTGAAAAGTTTACGCCTACAGGTGATCTTATCAGCCAGACAAAAAGCATTCATTATGGAAACTGAAAATCCAAAAACAGGAAAATAAAAGTATAAGATTACCATCCATTGTTGTCTTAAATCGCACGGTATTGTCGCCAAATTTACTAAGATTTTCGAATCAATTTGTTATTTAACAAGAAGACAATGATTACACTTGAAACACACAATTAAAGGGTTCAAATGAAGATTAACCTTATTTACATTCATAATTGCCGAAATCCGAGACAAGTCTTAAGGTATAATCAAGTTTAATGCGTTAAAGAATCAACTCATTAAGAACTCCATCATTGTTATTATCCATTATTAACGCAATTGCTACCTTAACGGAAATACCAAGTACAGTGAATTATGAGAATATACAAGAGCAAAGTATCATTAGCCGTCTAACCTTACATTTTATTGCAATGTCTTCTGAAAACTGAATAATTTTCGTAAATTTTACATTAAACTAGCCAATAAACATTCAAGAGAAAAAAAAATGATGCAAATATACAACTTATTACATTTGTCTCTAAATTTATAATAAAAAATATTATTTCGAATGAGAATTTGTTAATTGCTCACAAAAATGAGAATTTAAGTTTAACAAGAAAGTAAATAAAAAAACCTTCATTCAATGAATTTTAAATACGAAAAAAAAGAAAAAGAATAATGCCTTTTTTATCTGAAATAAACCTAGCAAATGAAGTATTATCTAAAAGTAATTTTATAGTATTATCTAAATGTATTATCTAAAGTAATTTTATAGTATTATCTAAAAGTAAAATTTAAGACTAAAGTAACCATGTTGTAGTTCAAAAGTGACAGGTAGAAATATTCACAATTGTAAAAAAAACACTGGAAAATTTCAGAATAATACAATTGGAATGAAGACTATATGTTGTAGAAATGAAGTTTTATAACTTGTTGTAATTACTTAGAGTTTATAGATCTGTCGAGTAAATATTGTTTTATGCTAAGTACTAAATACATAATTCAAAGTTTGAATAAGTATAGTTATTATTTGATCATTAATTTTATTTTCTTCAGTCCCTGTCATCCTATTTTTTTTATCAAACGCCTGCATTTTATTACTATGCAATTTCTTTTCATGCTTGGAATTTCAAAAACGTAAAAGTATATGCAACTATTAAAGAAATAATATTCAAAAATTTATGCCGAGTACAATATGAATTAAAAATATATATAGTAGAAATAAAGTCATATGATTGACATAATTATTTGGAGTTTCTAGATCTTACCAGAAATTATAGTTTTATACTAAGTTTTTAATTTATTAATTAATATTTGAATAAATATAGGCATTTGTTCATTAATTTCATTTTCTTCAATTCCTTCCATCGCAATTTTTTTTATCAATTTCTTATTATAATAGTACTATATATATATTTTATTACTATACATGTAATTAAATAATGGAACAACATAGCATGTATAGTAATAAAATGTTTTGAATTATATAATATGTATAGTAATAAAATAATAGGAATAATATAACTATACATATTATATAATTCCCATTATTTTATTACTATACATGTAATAATCCTATTTTTAGTACTATACATATTACATTTTTCCTATTATTTTATTACTATACATATTATATTATTCCTATTATTTTATTACTATACATATTATATTATTCTTATTATTTTATTGCTATACATATTATAATATTCCTATTATTTTACTACTATACATATTATATTATTCTTATTATTTTATTGTTGTGCATATTATATTATTCTTAGTATTTTATTGTTGTACATATTATATTATTCCTATTATTTTACTACAATACATATTATATTATTCTTATTATTTTATTGTTATACATATTATATCATTCCTATGATTTTATTACTATACATATTATATTATTCTTATTATTTTATTGCTAAACGTATATCATTCCTATTATTTTACTACTATACATATTTTTCTTAATGTTTAAAGTTTCCAAATAAACAAAGCCACTTCATTTCAGAACTCAACCACAAATCATTCAAAAACAAATATTTTCTAGTCACACTCCAATTCAAAAAAAAGTGGGGATATGTAGCTTATAAGGATAAAAAAATTCTACTAACAGTCGATATTACACGGCCTCCCTACCGAAAAATTAAAAAAAGCTCCCAAAAATAGAACGAACAATGGTAGGTTATTCTTCTACTTTTCTATTATTTTTATGCATTTGAGAAGAATACAACCAGGGAGAGTTTTGCAAAACGAGCCTGAGTCTTCCACCACCACCACCTACGATTGTGACACGAGTTATTCGAGGAAACTATTGAAATTCAATATTTATATGACTTCGTTCTGAGCAAATCACACTTGCAAATCCCATAACACTTGAATGAAGGGGGTGGGGTGGAAAGAGGTTAGAAAAGCGGGGTGCAGAGAGAAGTTGGACTTGGGCAGAGACAAAACACATAGGAATCTGATGTGGAATGGAAATAGAAATTCAATACGGATGGAAAAGAAGCACTCAAAATCGGAAACATAATAAGATCAGCAGAATCTTTAGTTTTTGTTGAATAAATTTCATTAAATTAAGCATCCGCTGCTTTCTATGAGAATTTTAAATAACTCTTTCGATAATGCTTCATCCTGGTAGACATGATGCTAATTTTTGGCGCTATTGAACAATACTTTCTTATATATATATAAATTTTTTTTCTTCTAAAACTCTTTATCTTCTTCCAAAAGAATGGGTAGATACATGATTTTGACAAAGAGAAATTAGAATAGATATCGTGTCCCGAACATATTCTTTTCATTCGAAAACTTTTAAATTTGTGTTGTATACTTTTTAAAGATTGAGAAGAATGAAGAATTTCACATGCAGAAGATAAACGAGATGAAGAATATCGATATAATGCATGAAAAGCTTTAGGATATAAAAGTTTTATTTATTTACAAAAGAACTTTGTTAAATGTATTCTTTTAAAATCAAAAGAACTGTGATACATTTTGAAGTAGAATATTTCGTTACGCCACGTTCGTGAGATAAATTTTAGGAAAAATTAATTCTTTATTTTTATGTTGTAAATTAAATTTCAAAACCTACTATCTTTATAAAAATTTGTACAGCTGTTTTCCTCGTTATTAATTTTCTTCAAATTGTAGCTGCAACAGACGATAAATTAATGAATTTCCTTTTTAACAAACGTGTTTCTCTTTCGTACAGGTTAAACAAAGGATGTGGTTTGTTTGTTTGTTCTTTTTTTAGGAAAAATAAATAAGATATAGATATTTGAAATGGAAAAAATAAATGAAAAATAAAACAAGTAATAATATTCAGATTTCAAAACTAATAAAACAGCAGGACTAAGAATAGATGAAAAAATTTGAATCTCTGAGTTCTATAAAGAATTCAAGAATTAACATATATATTTTTCAATGCAATAAAACATATTGCTTCCTGAATAATTCATAGGTACAAGATTTTAGTTTTGTATAGTTGAGAGAAATAACCCAGCTGGGTTAGTAACTTATTGTTGGAAGACAGCAAAATAATACAGTAGTAACATCTAGAATATATGCATATAGTTAAATATTTTTTTATTCTTTTCCATAAGGCAATTGATTAAAACATTATATCAGATACCAATTTGACAAGTTTGTTCGAATTTTGTTCCTATTCTTAATAATTAAGAATGAAGAAGCATAAATAATAAGTAGAAATGCAGATATTTAATAAATGTATGCTGTAATAAAGGCGATGCAAATAAGTTTTTGAGTTGCAAGCAGACAAATCTAAATTTTTCACATTCCATCGGTCTCTGCATATTTGAATGACTGCCCATTTCATTCAGTAAGTGGAGTTCAAGAACATTGTCGAATCAGATCCTTTTTTCTTTTTTTTTTTTTTACTTTTTTGATACTTATTCTAAAAAAACTTTTCCATAAAGAATCTGATAAAAAAAAACTACAATAGATACTAATTTGAATATATTATTCTTTTCTTGTTCCTTTTATTTATGATAAAAAATGAAGAAGCATAAAGAATAAGAAGAAACATAAAAATGTAATAAATATATGTTGTAATAAAGGCAATGCAAATATATTAAGTTGCGTGCAGGCAAATCTATATTAATATATCACATTCCATCTCTCTCTGCCAATTTGAATGACTATGTATTTCATTCAATGAGAATATCAAGATAAGCCTTTTTTTTAACTTCCTTGACAATTATTTAAAAAAATTTCCATAAAGAATCTGATAAAAAAATGACAACAAATTACAATATGAGTAGTTAATTCGATTCCTGTTCTTTTTCTTTATGATAAAGAATAAAGAAGCATAAAGAAAAAGAAGAAACACAAAAATGTAATAAATATATGCTGTAATAAAGGCGATGAATATAAAATTTTGAGTTGCGTACAGACAAATTGAAATTTCTCACATTCCATCGCTCACTGCTTATTTGCATGACTTTGCATTCAATTCAATAAGTGAAGTTCAAGAACAATGTCGAATTAACCCCTTTTATTACTTCTTTGGCATTTATTAAAAAAAAACTTTTCCATAAACAATCTGATTAAAAGAAATTTCTACAAATAACAATTTGGCTAGTTTATACGATTCCTGTTTTTTTTTCTTTATGATAAAGAATAAAGAAGCATAAAGAAAAAGATGAAACATAGAAATGTAATAAATATATGCTGTAATAAAGACGATGCCAATAAATTTTTGAGTTGCGTGCAGACAAATCTAAATGTCTCACATTCCATCGCTCTCTACTTATTTGAATGACTACACATTTCATTCAATAAGTGAAGTTCAAGAACAATGTCCATTCATCCCCTTTCCCCACTTTTTACTTTTTTGACACACGGCAACATATCTGGATCGTTTTCGGCAATAACACCATTACGGATGCATCGAAAGCCTCTTTATCATAAAACAGAAAGAAACAACAACTTTTACTTTATTCGCAGTGCTTTGTTTTTAAATGGGATGAATAAAGCCTAAATGGCAAATGATAAAACACAACTCCGTGAATGAAGACAAAATTGCCCCTTGCATTTTTGCAAATGGATCAGCGCCAAGTTTTGTCTCGCAATGTTTAGGGTAACCGTTTCCATTATGATTTTAGAAACAGCAAAATAGGATAATGATTATTGAGGGTTGTATAATAAAAGCTATCTAGGTGCATTGTATCGAAAAAATTGTATGCGCCTTTTAGTCCGATTATGGGCCTCATCTGTACTTATGGATCTCCATTATGAAAATGAAATTTCATAAGCTTAATTAGCACAACGATATGCTTCAAAAAATAAACACAATGGGTTCAGTTAGTTTAATGTGAAAGTTCACAACTCCTCCTTTTAAATGACCGAAACCTTTTTAAACGAAAAATTGGCAAAATTCGCAAAGAGAATGCTGGCATTATAATCCAATAATTAAATTCATGATCAACAGATTTAAAGCATGATGTTTTAAACTATTGTTGTAAACTACTCAAATCATTACCTTATATTTGATCAACTATGTTGAGCCTTGCATATTTACTGATAGTTTATAAGCAATAACTATAAATGTCTCCTATTAACTAATGATAGCTCTAAACTATCGTTAATCTCACGCATTTGAATTCTTGCCAAGAAACAGACATCAGTATCTTACAGATTTATATCCCTGTAAGCCTTTTATCACACTAAATAAAGTTTATTTATCAGGCGTAATGCTAAAACAGAGTATGTCACTATTAAAGTCAAAGAACTTCTATTATATTAAGTACATAATGTATGTTTTATAAATACACACACTTTTGTTATAGTTATTGTTAAAGCTCTTCAATCAAAGAACTTTATACCCTCAATACAAAAATACTAACAATTCAGCCAGCTCTATTTTTTAAAAAGATGTCAGTAAGGATACATTTTTGATGAAAACTGAAATCGAAAACAAAATGAAAACCATACCTAAAATAATATGTTAGCGAATAAATACCATAATAAAACTATAATAACTACAACTATATACTGTCGGCCATTCTAGATCATAAATTTCACTTCAAGACAAAGCAACTTCCTGAATACAGTGATTTTTACAGATAATAAATTCAAAAATTAAGAGATGAAATTCCCAAAAGAAATATCTCAGCATTTTTGCCTGAATAAAACGAGTCAAACATGGCATTATGCACTCCTGCTACATCGCTGCATTAAACTATGATATAAAGACATAGCCATTAAATTAAGGATTTTAACAGGATGGCATTTATACCTTCCGCCTTCTTTTTTACAGAGCGGAGGATAAAATACAAGAAAACATAAAATAAAACTTAATAAATGAAGCATTATCGGGAGTCGCGATTACTGTCTTTACAACTGCATAATAATACATAAATCTTAATTTTGATGCTATAAAAAAGGAAGAAAAAAGACCAATATTCTAAGAAACGATCGCACAGCTGAAGATACAATTACAAAAATTGTAAATTAAATCATAAAGAAATAAGGCATCAATAGCCAAACCAGAATTCATGCACATAACTCAATATATTCTATCGATTCTGCAGTACAAGTCAGATATTTGTAGAAAAAGAAGAAAAAATGAGTAGCTTTCTCTGCTACTACTTTTGCTAGTGCTATTTTGTGCAGAAGATACTATCCATCCAAATTACTAGGTCTAACCCATACATTCGAAAAAAAGAAGAAAAAAAATCACTAACACTTAATTTTGAAGTGTGCCCATGCTTGTACTTCGAATGCTGATATTAAGATCACACCAGTCACACAATCAATCACGACTCGGAACACTAAACTTCATACTACGAGGGGTTTAAAAAAAAAGTTGCACGAAGGGACCATGCTGGTGCATCAGGTTGTGATATTAAGACCTCACCAATCATGCAGGGAGCCAGCAGATGTGTTTTTAATCACACCCCTTTTAGCACGTTCACGCGAGGGAAAAAAAGATGAGGACAACATCTTTTCCATCACACATGACAGGTTCTGGCAGAGGGAAGTCTAATCCCCCGCATTGTTCTAAACATCATAAACCATCTTGCCAATAACCCGTTGATACCTCACTCTTTTTTCATTTTTTTTTCACTGTCTATAATCGCTCTCCTTTCCCCAGTACGATTTTCATTACGCAAGATGTAGGAGTCAAAACAGCAGGCGTTTCGCGGGGGCGGGCCCAGCTGGGCCACGTGCTGGGTGAATAATGGGCCCCGGGGCCCAAACGTCGGATACACCCTCGCAACAGAGAAATCCGACGCCCCTTCCTCACATGCAAATGAGCGAGGGCGTACGGATTCATTCATAAAACTTGAGTGGATCTTTTACTTCTTTTTCTTCTTTCATTCAGTCCTCCGGTTCTTTCCTCGTAAACGTAGGCCATCGTAGTTTGGTTGTGTTATTGATGGAAATGTAATGAAATAAAATAAAAAAAAAAGGTGAGGAACTGTATTGGGCAGTCGTTAACCCTTTGGTGAGCTCGTTTGGGAGACGGTGCGGGGTTTTCCCCAGGTTGCTTTCCGCGCGTGGATACACCTGCTTTTGTTCGACTCGTGTTAATTTCAGTGACTATAGGCTTGATTGGGGGCGGGGCGGAAATATCTATCCCGGGATGTGTTCTGCTTGTAGTCCGTTTCTGAGTTATTCATTGACTCGAAATAATATTAAGCTGACAGGTGCGAGATCGGTGCTCAATTATGGGTTTTGTAAAAGAAAAAAGTTGTAAGTCGGTATGTTAAGCAGATGATTTGCTTGTATTCAATTCTACCAAGTCTTGAAAAGGGAAGAGCTTGTAATCTTTTGTACTCAATGCATAAATAAATGCAATTTTCTGCCATTAATGGAAAAAATATACATGAATCATATCTGAATTATGCTTGGCAAATAGCAAAACCTATGTAAGCAGATAATTTATTTTCATTTCCTTTCATTAAACCATAGTAAAAAAACTTTTTTTTTTGTTTACATTTATTGAGCTTGAATGCAGTCAATTCAAAGTCGTGTGATTTATATCAAATATTTCGGCACTAGTTTAGTTTCGAGTCTCACTGCACATTTTATTGACAAAAAAGTGAAATCTGCTATTGAAAATCCCGTGTTATCATTTGAGAACATTACTATTTTTAAGTCATTCTTTGATTCTATTAATTTGGGTCCTTAACCAATTGAAAGCAGTTTGAAACAATCACGTGCTATCCAACAGTGCTTGCATCGGTATTTAAAAAACGCTTCTTTTGTTCTTTTTTTTTTAAAAAAAATCTGAAATTGCTTTTTTTTAATCTCAAAATGTCCAAAACTTTATTTGCATGTGAATTAAAAATTTATTTGCTCTGAAATTTTTTTTTAAAAAAATCAAACATATATCTTTTGATACTTCCCTTCGCCTTTTTTTCCCCTTTGCTTAATAGACCACTAACTTCTTACAATTCTATCCTTTATGGTCAGACAAGATTAATCGTGTACATGATGACATTCGCACTAAGTTGTTACTTTTTGTTGTAGTAATCTACTTTTTCATTTTCTAATAACAATATAAGGGAAAAGTTTATGTCTCAAATGCGATAATTTTCTGGACGTACAATTTGTGGTTTCAAAAATCTCAAACCAAAATAACATCATATTCTCACATGATTAAAAAAAAAAAGATATGTACCACCGCAACACAAAATAATATATCTAATGGCTTTCGCGAAATTCCCATCTGCCTGATTCAATTTGGGAAGTGTTACAATTGTATTTTACAATGAAAACATTTTTTTTTAACAAAATAGCTAACAAAAATATTTTAAAACCGAATAAATAAAAGAAATAATTATTTGTTTCTAAATTCGCCTAATATAATAAAAACTGTTTCTTTTTTTATTTATGGTCATATTGCTTCATTACAGAGCGTTAATACAATCAAATAAAATTAAGTCAAATTATTTTAATCCATAAATAATTCTATTTAAAACATAAACAAAACAGTCTCAGCCTTTTATTTACTATAGAAAGTTCACACAGAAATTGAGCAATGGATTCTTATGTAAAGAGAAAGAGTATAATCTTTTATTTTTCGGGTCTTTTTAATTTAAACGAGCAGAATTATTTTTTAGCTCTGGAAATTGTAACTTCATTTGTTGGCAAGTTCTTATTGTCTTAAAAGCGGGAAAAAAGAAAAAGAAATACTAAATCTAACAAATATTTTAAACACGATATTTTATCTTAAATATTATCCTTATTTCAAATTAAGAGTAAAAAAGAAGAAGAAAAATCACTTTTAAAATGTATTTTGTTAATAGAAATTTTTCCAGTAATTATTAGCTGGGAAAAAAATATACAGATTTTTGACTCGGAATAATTAGAGAAAATAGTGTAAGTAAATTGTTCGCTGTCAAGCTGTAGAAGCAACAGATATAGAAGTTTAAAAATTATAAAGCATTTCAAAAGAAAAATCATGTAAGGGCTTCTAAACAAAACAAACTCACATCCGTTAAGCGTAAACACTACAGTCATTTGTAGCCTAATATAGAAGAAGAACTGTCGAAAAAAAAAACGTGTTCCAAATTAGAAGATCGCGTGAATTTTCTTCTATGGTGCGTTGATTGTTAATTATCTCACTAAAGATTTTCATTTTTAAAAATGCCAAAATACAACAAAGATTGCGCGGTAAATTCTTTTAATTTTCACCAACTGCTAATTTTCTTATTTAGTATTTCGTTAAAATACTCCAGTACGAAAAGAATTTTAAAAAAATAGTAATAGTGTAATCAAAAGGAAAGAAAAATTAAGAAAAATTCGGAGAAAACTGTTTAACGAAGCAATTAAGCAAAAATTTTTGTTTCTTCTTCTTCTTCTTTTTTGATATAAATATTTAAATTGTTTTCCGTCACGAAAAATGGCGATGAAAACATCGGTGTGGAGAGAAAAAAAAGAAGAAGAAGAAAATATTTCAATTCAGTCACACGTCCTCCCAGAAACACACGGAAAAGAGAGGAAAAATTGAAGCAAACGTATCGAGGCTTAAGCGTTAGGCATTTAAAATGTGACGCGCCAGCAAAGCAAACACATAAACGAATACGCTGGCAAAAAAAAAGAAGAAAAATAAAAGAGTAAAAATAACAAACCGGATTTAAAACAAATAGACGATCTTTGCAGATTTTCCCATTCCATTATTTAGGATAAAAACAGGAGCTTCAGTTGGTGGATAGGATGAGGGGGGTGTTCAATTTTCTACCAGCACAGATAGAGAGAACAAACTCGGTCTTGCAAGCACAAAATAGCAGAAAAATCCCTATTTATTGACGCTTAAACACGGCCGTCTTTGGGAAATGGCGGAATTTTTAAGATCTGAGTTTTGATCCGTTTCTTTTGAAAAGTTTATTCGTACTGCATTTTATTTTGTCAGAGAGGCCTATCACCTAGATACTAGCTGTGTTGCGATAAAATGCGTAAATTATGTTTTGGCGGGGGGTGTTATGGTTGAGGTACATTTCCAGTAATAGAGAGCAAATCTATTCGATGCATTACATTTTAAAAGAATTGGTGGCATGTGTTTTTAGAGGGATGATGGAGAGTTTTAATGATATTAAACGAAATTCATCAAAGATTTATTTTCAATTACCGGATTTTATCGAAAGCCGATTTCTTAAATAAAAAAATACAATTATAAAATACTTATGGCAATTATTCCCTTCGTTTCTTGCTGATATCGTGAAAAAATTTGTTTTTCCTGTGGACATAGACTTATGGAAATCATTCTCTCTGTTTTTTACTGATCTCTGAAACATATTAATGTTTGAATGAAAATGCCATGAAATTAGACTATTATGCTATGAAAATAGACATATGGCAATTATTCCTTCTGTTTCTTACTGATCTCTAAAATATATTTATGTTTGAACGAAAATGGTATGGAAATGGATTATTATGCCATGAAAATAGACTATTATGCTATGAAAATAGACATATGGCAATTATTCCCT
>JAOUZG010017606.1:1706992-1722100 GCA_026289955.1 Argiope argentata
TATGCTATGAAAATAGACATATGGCAATTATTCCCTCTGTTTCTTACAGATCTCTTAAATATATTTGTTGTAATGAAAATGCTATGGAAATAGACTATTATGCTATGAAAATAGATATATGGCAATTATCCCCTCTGTTCCCTAATGATTTCATAAACATATGTTTTCACAAATGTATTAAAGAACAATATTTAATCTTAAATTAAAGTACTAATTTAATAATGGGACAATTTGCTTTATGTGTTTTTAACATGATCTCACCCCCCCCCTCTTTAGAATATTGTAACATCAACAAATGACACAATTCACACTCTATGCCTATAAGGTGAGTGGGCTTACATGAATTTTAAAAAAAAACCCAGCCTCCTGCCACAGAGGTAGCACGTCTTCCTCGTGATCTGGGTTCCCCGGGTTCGAGCCCCAGTTAGGGCATGATTGTTCTGTTTATTATCATTGCGAGATGTGTGAATGTGCCTCCTTGTAAAAAGAGAATGCAGGATCAGTGGCCACAATCCTTACGGACGAATTTGGCCACTTTGCTATAAAATTGAAGAATCCAGAATATTCGAGAATCTTGGCGGTAACTACATTAATACTCGATTACCGATAACTGTTCTAGAAGCTTCTTTGCTCTGTGACAAAAGCTGAGAAACAAAAGTTGAGTAAATGAGTATTGAGTCAGTAGTTGAGTTCAGTTTAAGTGAGTAGTCCGACGAATTCCCTCGAAACACTTTGTGCTCTTATGACTGTTTATGAGCTATGACAGTTACATTATTACTCTGCTGTTTATGTGCTAATGTTTACTATTACTACTACTACTAGTAGTAGTAGTAGTAGTAGTAGTGTGTGTGTGTGTGTGTGTGTGTGTGTGTGTGTGTGTGTGTGTGTGTGTGTGTGTGTGTGTGTGTGTGTGCGTGTGTGTGTGTTGAACTTTTTTCACTATTCCCAACAGATTTTGGATTCTATTTTCTATTCGAATATTATCAATTAATATTTAGTTTTTCACTTTTGGATACAACTTTTATCAATAGAATGAAAATTATTTTTTAAAAAAAACAACGACTTTTATATATATTTCCATTAAAATGGTAAATATATCAAAATGGTTAACGCAAAATAGTTTCATTGCGTACATTTGAATTTTTTTAAATCCGTGAATTTCACAAAAGAAAAGTGACAACAAGGAAGTCCATAAACTATTCTGCTAACTGAACATCATTTTAGTCTTCATTTAACTCTTGGATCGAATAAAAACTGCTAGTGTCCTTCACAGCTCCAGTATTATTTTGCTCCGTTCCAAAAGGATCGCTCAGATAAGGCTTGGTCTTCAAGAAGAATAATGGTCTGGAAACGTACTGTTATAGAGATAAGATACAAATAACTTTTTTTTCTTCTTTGTTTTTTGTTTCTTCAGTTCCAAAACGCGACCTTTAAAAATAATTTCAGCCCTTTTTTTTTCAGTTAGTGACCGCCTTTTTATACTTTATTTCGAGAAGGATAACTCTGCACTTTGTTTTAACCGAAGTAATTGATTTTTATTTTCTGCCGCTGAGTTCCTCTCAGAATATTTATTCCATACTTATTTCTAGAAATATTCGAAGCGATAGAAATTTTTTTTTCTAATGGCCCATTTGTTTGAAATATGAGGTCAATGTTATGTGTTTCATTTCCTTTTGTTCCGAAGTGATGTACGTTTTTGAAACTGAGTTGTAGCAGTTAAAGTACAGCCGGAACAAAAGAAATAACCCTGTTATTTAGTTTGCTCTCTTTCTAACAAAATGAGCTTGGAAATGAAAAGCAAGTGAAATGAGACAATTAAAGAAATAAAAATGTGTACTAAAAAAATTTCAGGGCTTTTCATTTCACTGCCCACCCCCATTCCATTTTTTTTTCATAGAATTGAGTTCGATATCATAACATAAATCTTTTAATTTCTTGTCTCTTATTCCAAAAAGTTAAAAGAGAAACTTAGGAATGTCGAAACGATAAAAATTATTTCAACATGCAACAACTTATAAGAATTATGATTTTCGATACATACTCAGAAATCATGGCTGTTGTTCTTTTTTATGATAGTTTTATATTTTTAAATATACTTTTTATTGAATCGAATTTGATATCATAACATAAAACTTTTAAATTCTTAATTTTTTTCAAGATGTTAAAACCGAAATTTCGGTACAAATGAAACTTCAGATTAAATGCAGAGTGTGGAAATTATAACAATTCTTTCAAAAAGCTACATGTAAATAAAAATTAAAATGTTGGCACTTATTACGAAATTGTCATTTTTTCCCTTTTTTTTAAAAAATAATAATTTAAAATAAATAATATTTACCGATTATATAAATTTCTTGAAAATTATATACATATAAATGTGCGTGTGCGTGTGCGTGTATAAAAATAAAGGAACTTTGGAATATTAAGAAAACTTAAAGGAAATTAAGAATATTCAGGTTGTATAGTCATTAAGAATTCCTTAATAAATTAAGGATATTCAGTTTAGAATAACCACCAAATTTGAAGAAAATTTTAAAAATCCATCTATTTTCCTTTCATAAAGAAACTTCAAATATTGCTATTTACGTTTCTAAAAACTTTTTAATAATAATTTTTGAGAATACTATTACGCTTTATTTAAAATTACATTTGATACTAAGACAATGCCATATAAAATGTCCTATTTTTACTATTTAATACTCAATTAATAAAAGCATTTTAACTAAAACGTATTAACATTTCTTCTGTCTTCAGTTGAGCAAAAAAATTTTTTAGGTAATTTGTTCGCTAAAGATATAAAAAAAATTTTGCTACCCGATATAAACATATTATTACAACAGTTTCCTATTTTACATTATATAATATGAATCTATTGTTCAATAATAAATATTATATACATATTATACAATTTAAAGTAATCGAACCCATTTAGTTGCAATTTTAATTGGAAATTCAAATAAATTTTATCTTTTCAAAACAAATGCAAATGTATGCATTCTTTTCACTGGTAATTCTTTTTATTTCCTAGTTTTTAGCCGATCACTGAAAACAAGCACGAAAGAAGGAAAAAAAGAAAAGAGCAATGACATCTGGTTTCGTTAAGCAATAAAAATAAGTATAATATTTTTTTTCTTAAAAATTAAATAAAAACGGACTTATATATACTTAAACGGCTAAAAATACAGAAATAAAAGCCATAATTTTCGCATTTTTAAAAGTATCTCAAGGTCATAACAATCAAAAAAATAAATAAAAAGGCTTAAAATCATTATTAACATCTTTATAATTGGTTATAAATTTAAAAATTCGCATTGTAAACCATTACACCGAACGGGGGATGACCGTACGGAAGTTTCGTGCATACAAAACCGATAAAATCAAAAAGTAATCCATACAGAGAGCTAACCAAAATAATGCTTTAACAATAAGTTAATATATTTTTGTAAGATAATACGAAGTCTAAGGTAAGAAAGAGAAATAAGCACAGAATTTCAAAATTAACAAAACCGACCGGCGAAAAATAGAATCCAAAGAGCATATTAAATTCTCAAACCAACTTCATGCTCTCAGGTAAGAGACTGACTAACCACCTCTTAATCACGCTTTGATATTTTCCCACAACCATCTACCAATTAAACACGAGGGAAAAAAAAAGAATTACATCAGTAAAAAAAGAAAGACCGGACAATAAACACTGTAACGGAAAAGAATCGGAAGATGAAAAATAAAAGAATTAAACACAACAATGGCCGTGAGTCATCGATAGGTTTATCATTAGAGCTTTTTGTTATCCAACTACAACTCGTACAAAAAAAACAACTACAGAAGAAAAGGGGAAGACTGGAGGACTTTAATTAACTGCAACCACCATTGGAGGGAAGAAGGCAACCAGTCTTTTCAGGCCCTTGGGGTATATCAGGTCACACAGGCGCAAAGTTTTGGCTCATAAGGTCATTAGCGAAGTACCTGTCATACAGTGTCCCGTTGAATAGTTAGGTAACTAAAAGTGTATCGAGTCGAGTTGCATTGCTTAATTAGAGGGGATTCTGGAGTCCACCAGGAAATGGATTGGGAGAAGAAAAAGACACAATACAGCTGTATGGATATGGCATTGAATATTGCTAAAAGAATAAGATCAACCTGAAGTACCGAGTCAAGTTTGGTTGAATCTCATGTAGAGGGTTATGTTCTTTAACATAAAATGCCGATTTATATGGATATTATCTTTTTCTGATTATGTGTTAATGAGAAAAAATACAGTTAAGACCAATTTAAACCTTAAAACATGTTTATTTTTATTATTCGTTTGTTATGCAAAAAATATGTCTTGGGATAAAATATTTTTTAAAATGTTCTTTTCAAGAGATACTGAAGAAAATGTTAATAATTAAAATTAGTTAAACAAAGTATTTTTATAGAAAAAAAACATTTAAAATGTTAAATCTTACATTAAACGATTATTTATGTTCGAATCATTACTATTTTTGGCTTTTTAAATATAAATAATAATTAAATTATCTAATAATTGCCTAGTAAATTATTACAATAATTGGTTTCAAATAATTATTTCTGAATTGAGATTTCTATAAGAAATTTAAAATTAAATAATTCAGATTTATTTAATTATTTTTTATACGTCTGTTAGAGAGGAATGGAAAGAGTTATTGATCAAATGTTTAGAATTTTATTTTTGCATGAGATACAAAATAAAGTTTTAAACATGTGTGTGTGTGTGTGTTTTCGGAAGAAAAACTTATTTAAAAATATTTTTTTTATAAAAATTTGTTTAAAAAGATGTTTTTTCAAAAGCTTATTTAAAAATTTAAATTCTGCATTGAATGGTTACTCCTATTCACCTTAATCCTGTGCTGAAGGGTTTTTTTTAAATAAATAAAATTGACTTCTTTAATAATTTGTTAATAATTTATTACAATAATTCATTGTAAATTATTACTTTTGAATTGTATATTCTATACGAAATTTAATATCAAACAACTGAAGATTTATTTAGTTTTAATAAAATTGAGCCGCAAATTAATTTTGTATTTACTTTTTTGAACCTATTTTCATTATATTTATTTTATAGAGGAAGATAGAAGTCAGAAGATTTCTTTGTGCTTTACAACAGAAAATATCTATTTAAATCAAAAAAACTTTTAAAGATCAATAAATGAAATAACTAAAAATGATGATGCAACATTTTTCTCAAGAGCCAATATCTTAGTAAAATATATATTGTAATTCCTTTGTTGATTGTCTCGTTTTTTAATTTTATCATCCGGTCATTTTATCACATGTGCGCTATTAGAAAGAATAGATAACTCAACGGGGGATTCAAAAAAATGCTGATTTTTTTTTAATTTAATTGGTAAAAAGTAAAAAAAAAATCTTCTAAACTTCATTTTTTTATCCAAAAAATAAATTCTTGTTCAAATGTAACTGACGTAATACATTTAAAATATTCCAAATAAATAATATTGAAACTCAAATGCATTTTGTTACTCCAAAATAAATTACGAGTTCTTTAAAAAAATTGAATAAGTGAAATTTCTTTATTTTTTAAAAATCCGTGCATTTGAAGCTTTTTATTATCAGTCCTTACAGAATAAACATAAATAATTGATGCATCATAATTATTTTTTTCATTTCGATGTGTCATTTTTTCAACTGCATAGATTATTCAGCCATACTATTAACAAAATTTAACTTATTTCGTAGTCATAATAAAATGAAATCCTTTAAATAAAATAATGCCTACTCAAGCAAAAAATTAAAATTTTTCAAACACGAAATGCATACCTAAATATCATTTAATTTTTTTTTCTTTCATAATTCTTGTACTTTTCAAATGCTAATTTCATTATAATTCTGTTTCAGTGGCATAAAAATACATTCAGAATTTAAAAATGCGGGGATACATAAAAATGCATGACATAAAATAATATTTAAGAAGTAAAAAAATATTTAATGCAGCATTTTTTCCCTATGAATTTTCTAAATAATACATATAAATATGGAAGACCATTTGAAAACGGAAAAATATGAGCAGATAAAAAGATGATAAAGAAGTTGAAATGTTAGGCAATAGAAAATTTAAAAAAAGCTTTTAAAAAAGACAAAATAAGCTTTAACAAAAAAAAGAAAGAAAGAAAAATGGGATGATAAAAGTAGGCTAAGAAAATGAAAGGAAAAAAAAGTAGAATGTTTTACGCGTATATGGAAACAACCACCATGAAATAGGAAGGCGTGATTTCAAGTATCAAGTTTTATGCAAATCAAATAAACTTTTTGAAGCGTGGGTCTCAAAGTGAAATGAAAAACAAATCAAAGTGAGTTAGTTTTTATGAAATTAAATAAATGTCCAAGTAAGCACTTGAAAAGGGATTTCCTATGAAATTTCTGATAGGATTTGCTGTGACAGTACAGTATGAAATATTTAATAAATAAACAGAAAGAAATGATATTTTTTGAAAGTTCGACAGCTCCGATACAAAAGAATTTTGTTTACTTTTATGGATACAATGTAAAAGAAGGTAAATACAGAAAAGTTAAATTTAATCTTAAGGTTTGTTTCCTAAATAAGCTCGGAAAATTATTTATTTATTTTAAAAGCTTATGAAAATTTTTAGCAAATTGTTATAGACATTTCTGATTTTTAAAATAATTTTTTCAATAAATTTTTTTTATTGAAAGCTCGTCAATTTATTTTGATTTTTATATAATAATTTGATCAAAAGTAAGTAAAAAGGTATTATTGACTTTTAATAACTAAAGGACGAATTTTTAGAAACTAGCCAAATTGTATTTTTGAACTCTAGATACGTTTTGAGATTCATTTCTTTCAAATTCCACTATATTCTCTGTAACAAAATAATCCTAAAGTAAATTGATAGTAATCATTATTAATTGCATTACTTCAAGGTTTGGGATATTCATAATTTTAAAAGGCCAAAAAATAGCGTTAAAATAAAATAAAATAGTAAAGTATATTTTTCTAAATACAAATATTTAAATTATTAGTTGTCAAAAGGGTAATAATAAAGGGTCTAACCAGAGTAATACTTCATTTTGACAACATAAATATATGTATATTTCCTGTTGCGTTAACTCATTCATAGAATTTCAACTTGAATAAAAAACAATAACACTACTTATTCAAAGCAAGGTATAAAAACGACAGAAATTTTAAAATCGTATTATATTTTTTTGAGTGGTAAAACTATGCAAATATGTGAAAAACGAAGTATTTTTTGGGTCTAACAATTGCTTATTTTAGGATGAAAGAGGTGCTTATAATGAAATGAGGACATTCATGTGCTTTTTTCACTTATTAAATAAATACACATATACAAGATGGCAACATACTATTATATATTCTGAAATTTCTTTATTCTGTTCCGCATATTTTGGATAAGAAATGGCTCTTGAGCCACTAAACACAAAACTTATTGTTTTCCTTTATAATCTGGATTTTTGAAAGCTATTTAAATACCTTAAAATTAAGTGAGTTTTTAATCATCCATTTAATATTTCATACAATTGAAAGTTGAATTTTAATTAGTTCAAAAGTAATTTCCAAACAATAAATTTAAAATTGTGTTCATTCATGTAACTAGTAAAAATATTTTTATCTAACAATTAATTTTCCAGGGGGCATGACGAAATGAGGATGAGATGCTTCCAAAACGATGGTTGGATCAGCCCCCCCCCTCGTGGAAGGTACATTAATAGGTGGAGGTTAGACACCTCCCATCGATGACGGGACGTACTTCCTAAGGGGAGGGTTGTACCGAGGTCGGTGATGACCATTAGGACTCAATGACTGTCCCCACCAGTATTGCTGTTACGGCTGTCCGGTCGTTCAGTTTTATGTTTGAAATCCGTGTGCCATCGTGGCATGTCGAAGAGTCTAAATGTGACATATTTGGCGACTAACAATGTCAGAATATAATTTTAAAAGCAATAGAAAGTGATTTTATCAAAATATGAATCCGTTCTTGAAAAATTCAAGCATATTGGAGATATTTTAAAATAGTACTTCATTTCATAACTTTAAAAATATCATTAAAACCCTTAAATATAATTTAGAAATTAAATGGAACATAAAATTTTAATTATTAATTTAAATTTGTAACGAAATATGAGCGTTACAACTGTGTTACTGATTATTTAACTGCTATTTTTAACTGCAATTTAAAATGAAACAGTAAATGAGCAATATTCATCTGAAAAGCAGCTTATTGCAAAAATTTTAAAGAAACAACAACAACGAAAGCAGCGATCCATTCTTTATATTTTACTAATATAAATAACCTAATCCATGGATACTTGAAAAAAATTGTTTGCAACTATATAAACTTCCGTTAAAACAAGTAAAAATAACTACAAACAACAGATATCACAATGAAAGGAAATTTGTTGTCAGTTTGGCTACAATGACATTAAAATTTGTTTCAGTCTACTTAGACTTCAAAAATACTATTTTCGACATTATTTTGAGTTACTCTTCTGTTGTTGTTACTTATGGCACTTGCCTATGGACAAGCCCCCTGCTGATACCGCAGCAGATTTAAGCCGAAAGAAGCGCCTTTTGGTTTTGAAGTAGCGCCAACTAGGGCCAAGAGTACTATTTGCTGCACACTCACCACGCTCGCTTGCACAGGCTCTTCTTACAGGGGGCAGAGTCACACACCTCACAGAAGAACACCCATGCCCGAACCGGGACTCGAACCCGGGATTCCCTGTACACGAGGAAGACGCGCTACCTCTGTGCCAAAAAGCCGGCGTTACTCTTCTAAAACGCAACAACAAAAGACCTTAACCAAATTCAAGGATTCCCTTTAAATGTAAAGATCATTTTTCACCTTTATTTGTACAATCAGCATCAATTTTGTTTACTCAGACGTTATTATTTCGAACGATTCCATTCCATTAAATTCAACAGGAAAAACAATTAACAAACACAATGAATTCACAATCGTACACAAACGATAGGGATTATACTTGTTGAATTCCCTACTATAAAATGAACATTACCTATTTCAGTGAGTTCCAATAATGATGGCATCTCTAATTCATTAAGAACTTTTAGTTTCTCCAAGACATTATGGCGCTCGCTCATCTCCATTAAGGCTTAATGGCAAATTTTGCATCAAATATCCAATAAAGCCAGCCGGGAAATGTAATTGTTGGGCAACAAAATAAACTAAACGCCACAGAAATCCTCTTTCTGAAGAAGCATCGAAGTAAGGAAAGAAAAATATTTTGGAGACATAGAATTTTAAAAAGACAGAAAGAAATAAAATGGAATATCTTCGAAAGATGGAAGGAACGAAAAGGTCCTTTAAGGTTCTAGAACAACTGCGGCATGTGTTCTGGGACGGGGTATGATTTCTTTTTGGGTTGTAATGCGTTTCTGATGAGGCTCCTATGTGACTCAAACGAACTTCACTTAAACAGGGATGTCTTGTGTAACCTATATCGAACGCCCTGAATTTTGCATCGATAATGATAATTATTTTTCGATGTTTTAGAGGCTGACCTGTTTTTAAACGTTTTCTTCTTCGGGAATAATTTAGCAGTTCCCAACTTTTGCAATCAGAGTTGCGGCAATTATTGGACGTCTTTAAAGGATGGCATAGATATGAAATATGATTTGCAACATTTAATACAGGAAGATATCAAAATATCTCAGAAGAGATTAACATTTTAAAAAATTTATATTATTTCATATATTATTTTTATTAAATAAAATATAATGTTTTTTTTGATGCATGCTTCTGAAAATTGCGAAAATAACCTTAAATTCTACAATTCTTAAAGTAATTAAACTCGCCGTTTTATTTTAAATTACAAAAAATATAATCATAAAATTTTTCTAAAAAATATATTACTTTAATTTATTTAATTTTTTTTAACTTTTCATTTTTTCTAAATCCAGGTTTATTTACTATTTTTAAGTCGTATTTCCAGAATGAGAAAATAAATACAAAAAAATGAATATTAATCAAAACAAAATAAATAGAAATTTAATTTAAAGTAATTATTTATCAAATTTTAATGATCTTTTTAAATTCAATATCACTTCCATCTGCTTTTTGATACTTTTCTATGTATTTCTATAAAATACCACGACATACACTGTACAAAGCTCTGCTCTAGATCTCAGTATGATTTTGCCAATAAGATATTGGTTATTTAATATATTTCCACCAAAATTTTATTCGAAACTAATTTCTTAAAAATTCTTATAAATTTCATTCGTATTCTTATTTATTAATAAGTCTATTTGTTTGCTTGTTTTTTTGTCATTAGTTCCTTTTTTAAAATGATTTATTCATCTGAAAATTACAGGTAGAGTTTTTTGTAAATATCGATAAGAATTTGAATTTTTAAAAACTAATTAGGATCAAAATATATTTAAAAAATTAAAATAAAATAAATACGGAAAATTTTAAATAAATCTAAAATTATTTTTAAAATATTATAAAGGAAGTAAAACGAAAATCCTAGAAAAAACGAGTATTAAAACATCAAATTCCATAAAGAAACTTCCAAGGTTATTTAGGTTCGCTGTCTTACAAACCACTGTAATAACGATACATTCTCAATGTATGACTTCCATACGCATAAGAAAAATACATAGGCTTAAAAAAATTCTTACCGATTCATCAATCTTGAAAATATAAATGTATTTCACTCACCTAAAAAAAGAAAATCATATTAAAGCATGATATCTCCATGAAAATGAAATATTGTTTTCAATTAATAGAAATATAATATTGAATTTAAAAATATAGAACTATTCAATATTGAAAAGCACTTTTTTAATTAAATAGAACAAGCATAAATTTTTTCCTAATTCTTCAATTTTTGTCTTTAAAATAGTAAATAAAGAATAATATTAGTTAATAATATTGAAGATTAATATAATTTTAATATTGTCATTTAGCAGCAAAACTGAAAAATTAATGGGAAACAAAAATTCATTTTTTAACTCGTTCTCCATATATATATATATATATTTTTTGCTATTAGCGTTTAAAAAATATATTATTTACCTATGTGCGTTAAAAAAATAAGTAAATAAAGCTACAATAGAATTATGCTATGCATTAAACTAAATGACAAATACGAAAGTCTAGTTTAGAATAAAACAAATACGAAACTCAGATTTCCAAGGTAATCGCAGGAAAATAAAGCGAAACTCGAAACGTGTGACGTTACCGCATTAATTGAATATCGGATAAAAGATTTAAAATTGAGAAGTGGATCAAATTTTCCTCTATCTGCGCAGTTGGAATGAAAAATGGGGAGTCCACAGATTTTGTATTTCACATTGATAACTAGGAAAGCATGAGAATCGAAAGGAATTAATTCCTTTTTTCATCTGTTTTCTAATGTGTTTGCGTTTTGGTGAATTTATGAACCGCTTTGGCGTCATTTTAAAGTAAGTGAAAGGATCACGAAAATATAAGATTAAAGTATATATCGTACTTAGAAAGCAGTGAATAAGATGTTTCGTTAAAACAAAACATCTTACTATCTCTTCAAGTCGTTTGTATCATTTCTATTCTTATTCTGTATCAATGATAAGTAAAATTTCATCCAACATTAAAATTCAAACAAATTTTAAGAATGCTTAGTTACAAATTGCTACAATTTCGGAAAATAATTCTGTAAGCATTTTTAAAAAAGATGCCACTTCTTTAAATTCCTAAGTACAATGTTCTTGTAATAGGACGAAGATTTAAGAAGGTAGATTACATATTTTTTATCTCAATATAGAAGAAACTGATTTTCCATTTTATTTCAGCCAGCTACGGGAAGGTATATTATTCATTTGTCAACCTGTACTACATTTTTTTTACACAAAAAACATTTTTAAAATGAAAAATATATTATAAAAATCTAATCATATTCCCCATTCTTTTTTCCATTCCCCCAACCCATCTCCTACCCCACCCATCAAAATTTTGAATTGCTTCCTCTCAAAGCCAGCCAATTCATTTAATCTATTTAAAGAACCCTCCCACCAATTTCAAGCTGGGTAAAACAACTCATTGTTACTCAAGCCTTGACAAAATCTGCATATTCTAAAAATATGCCTTATAAAAAAAAAAGCCTGCGATGCTGAAATCACAGTTTATATTCCAGACCCTACTTATCACAAACACTAGAAATGAAACTGTCGAATGCACCTGCTGGATTCAACGATACGTCGCTATCTATTTTTATCACAAGACCACCCTCAGAGAACAGAAACCAACCTCCCACATGAGGGTTTATATGATCTGCGACCCCCTTTGCATTGCTTACAGAACATCCTTTCAAAACCCAAAGGCTTCCCCCACGGATCCATCCTTATCCTTCTTGTAAAAATCTCTCAACAAAAACATCAATTTCAGCAATTTATGGATTGAACATTCAAGAAAGCAAATCCTTCTTTTCAGCTAAATAATCTATTCGTATAAATGTATACGAAGAAAAGCATACACAAATTGTGGAACAAAGAAAGATATAAATTGATACGACTGATCCATATGTTCCATTTACAAGCTGCTGACAGATGCATTGAGTGTGTTCTGTGGGAACCTTTTGTCGTACCCAAAGTGATTCGAGTTGCATAGGGAAATTTATGCAAAGTAAGAGGTCTTAGGAGGGCAGGCCGGGAAAAGGAGAACAGAGAAACCAAAGTGGTGATGCTCTGAATTGGGTATACGGGAATTTCGTTTTCGAGTTCGCAGTTCAGGATGACAGAGAACACTTATGCCGTTTTATTTTGGGTTTGGATAAATTAAAATGGACGTTTGTAAAGTTCTGTTTGAAAGGGCAGAAAAATATGCATTCTTCAAGAATGCATCAAATAGAAAGAATTCCTCCTTTTATTTTTTATCCTTTCCTTTTTTTTCTTCAAAATATATTATTTTGATAACTTACGATAGGATTTCGAAAGTACAATTTTAGAAATATTTTTCAGCATAATGGTTTAGTAAGTATTTAAATGATTGTTTATGGTGTATTTTGTTTGGTTGGTATTTAATAATTTAGTATTTTTTTTGTTTAGAGAGTATCTATTATTTTAATTCAATTCAAAATCCACAAAAATGAATGAATTCTCGACATGCACATATTATTTAACTCAAATAATAAAACTGAATATTTCCTTTTATCCTTTATGTAGCAATTAAATTTTTAAATTGAATTAAAAAATGCAATAAAAATTTTGTAATAGAGGCATTTAAATTTTTATTAGATTTTTTTTTCTTCTTCTAATGATTATATGTCTTTAAAGTGGCATTTTTTTTAAAAAAAAAGTACTAAATAAAATGAATAGAATCTTCTTATATACGGAATGGTGTCGCAAATGAAAAGTGTTTAAGAAAAATCGATTTCAAAGAATGTAAAATCTTTGTACTGAAATTCAACTGCTTCACTTCATTATGAGCAAAATATATTATAAGAAAATCACAGACAAGATAATATATTATAAGAAATTATATCATTTCCTATATTTTATAATTATAAAATTAAGGTTACATTTAAGCATTTTAAAAGTGAAATCTTTATATCTTATCACACAAAAGCATCACGATACGAAATATGCTGAAAAATTGAACTAAAGACATTCGATGGTTCCTAAAGATAAACTCTGTATTATACATATATAGTACTTTGTAGAAGAAATTAGAATTATTAAAGTCAATATTTAATCATTAAGATCTGCTAGGTGATATTTTATGGATGTATATTGCAGAACATATTGAAAATTGAGAAAGGTACATTATTCGAATTAAGAAGCACCATTCGCAATCCTAACATTCTTTTTCATGCTTGTATTTCTAATGCTCGACAATTAATTAATGAGGCCAAATAAAGCGATATCTCGCCAAATCAGCGGCACATAATCCATCACAAGAATTCCGCCAGAAATAAAATCGGCAAGAGGTTGAGACAACTCGAGAAACCACGAAGGTTGTAGATGTTTTCACAGCCACATGTTGGGGCAGTAACCGTTGTCCGACCCCACCATGTGGGAGCCATCTGGAAGTACAACCTCCCACGATTTCTACTTCCCGATTGGACCAGATCAGCCGAGTCCCCTACAAGGAAAAAGACACCTCCCGGGAGGAAAAACTACTGTGGATTCTTACCTCTGCTCTTATCTTGAGCGGGGTATAAATGTTTGCAGCTTTTGATGGACGGTTGGCGTATTGGCGGGGGTCTGGTTTCAAAACTTTCCCGCTAAACAGACACAGCCGTTGAAAAGAAAGGGATGATAAATATTTTCGGCGGATTTCTCTCCCTCCCCGCCCTTGTCAGTGAGAGAGACACAACAGAAGATAACTGATTCTGAGAGATACAAAAAAAGGGCGTTTTTTTTTGTTTTGTTTTTTTATAATTTTCTTTGGATTATTTCGTTATTTAAGATAATACACCCGAATATTTGTAAAAGACGAAAACAAAGCTTTAAGCGACATAAATATAATTGTATCATAAAAACTTCTTTTTTTTTATTGTTTAAACCTGCTATAAAATAATATCATTTGAAAATAATAAAATAAACCACAGAAAGTCTTTGGGGCGTGGTAATAGAGTAAAACTAAATTCATATTAAGTTCATATAGCAAAGTATTCGCAGAATAATAAAAGCCCATGTTTTTATACTTAGATTTACCAACTACAAATGGCAGAAAGTTTGAAGTTATTTAATGTGTTAGTTATAAAGAAAATATAATAGGATACATTATTATAATAATAGAATAATATTTATTAGAAATATGAATTAATCAAGTACAATGTCTAATATAAGAATAAACTAACATTTTCTTTAATATTTTCAAAAACCGAAGTCCAGATTTATATCGATAATATTAAAGCTTCGTAATTATAAATGAGATAGAATCGTCGAAGACTCGTCTCAGAATACTGAAACTAACAGTATCAAGTTTTTTTTTTTTATTATTATTACAGTGGATTTTGGATTAAGGGAAATTTAACACAATTTAGTCATATCTAAAATAATCGAGAATCCTCAAATAGCTAAACATTTGTTAGACAGTAAGTTAATATATATATATATATATATATATATATATATATATATAT
>JAOUZG010017606.1:1730118-1775976 GCA_026289955.1 Argiope argentata
TGTGTGTGTGTGTGTGTGTGTGTGTGTGTGTGTGTGTGTGTGTGTGTCGTTTATTTCAAAAACGGTTCTAACAATTTTAATCAACTTTTATTATTACATAAATATTTAAGTTTTACTTGTTCCTATTTCACACACACAAATTATAACCAACATTAGAATAAGTATATCAAACTTCAATTTCGAAGTATGAGCAGTGCAGTGTAGCGGTCAATGTTCCATAAATTGCGCGTTAAGGGTCCTCTGTCCGAGTCCCACCTTTTTCTTTATTTATTATCTTGTGTATTTATATTTAATATTTTTGAGTTTATCTATATATATGTATTTTTCCCTTTCAATTGCAAAACTTAAGAAGCACTTAGATAGCGAACTTTCAATTACGTAAACGTGTTTTAATTCAAATGTAAGGAATGAAAACTTTATTTACTTATTTTCATTTCAAGTATCGGCATATTTTTATGTTTCAAACCTAAAAGCATGCTGTAAATGAAAGAAATAACGCAAACATATTGATATAACTTTTTAAAAAATTAATCAAATCAGATAATTAAAGGTAATGAATAAAGGAAATTATTCGAATGAGATCCTCTACTTGAATAAATAAAATATCCAAAATATCAAACTATAGTTAAGAATTTTATGATCCCTGACATTATAAATGCAATTACTGCTAATTTTTATTATGAAAACAAGCACTTCGTAAATTGTTGATTAATATATTGCTACATTTAAACTTATTTATTATTTTTACATTCTTTAAAAAATAGCGAATTATATTTAAACTCAGAAATGAAATTCCTATTAAAATTGGATTAGTTTGTACATCCAAAAAACGAAACTGCCATAACTTTATATATATATATATATATATATATATATATATATATATATAAACGCTCACATAAATTACTATGAAGAAAATACTATTTCATGCAAAATTCAAATAAAGAGCAGTAAATTTACATAGCTATCTATTATCTCTTAATTGCCTTAAATGTAAGAGTAAAAAGGACTTCATGAATAAAACATTCATAATATTTCATAAAGATTTCTTTATTAAGCAGATGGACTATTTTAAAAATCATTCTTCTCTTTAGTTTAATTTTGAAAGAATAAATTCTCAAAATAAAAGCCTAGTCATAATAAAATTTCACTTCAAGTTTTCACACATTTTTTCTACCGTCAAGTTAAATTTCAGTCCTTAAAAAAAAGTGATTTTTCAACACTCAGCGAAATGTTTTTCAGCATTAATTATCTTTTCCAATAAACAGAGAAAATAATTTGTTTCCATAATTCCATTATATATGAAAAATACTTTTATGAAAAACATAGATGAGAGGATAGTTCTAATTTTTCCATTCAATTTGAGAATTTTGAAAATGTATTATATAAATATGTATTGATATAAAAATAATACTAAAAAATAACCATATTTCCAGAGTTAAAATTTTCATTCTAAAAAAACAGTCCTTCATATAATAACGCAACATAAAAATGTTGAAAAATTTAAATTAAAAATTTCAAAAACAAAAATCAGAAATCGAAAATAATCTTAATCAGGAAATTTTATAATGCTTATATCTGTACTTTAAAAAATGAGTTTTTTTTTAAAATTCAGTGGATTTCTTTTTTAAAGAAAATGTTTTTTTTAAATAAAAAAAGAAAAGAATTCGTTTGAAATTTCTATAAATTCTATGAAAATACGAAATTAAATGTTTGAATTCTACGAAATGAATGAAAATGTTTGAATTTCTATGAAAATACTTTAGTGAATTATATATATACGAACAGGAAGGATTAATTATAACATTATAATTTATTAATAGTAAATAATAATGATAATACAATGCGTGTATATTGAAACAAAATCATTTACAGCATATTTATTAAAATAATACAGAACAATACATCCTTCCGTTAATAAAGAAGTCACTCTAAAACACCAACAATTCATATAATAATGTAGTAAAAAAAAAACCACAATATTTTCAAAATTTAAAGTTTCAGAAAAGAATAAGGCAACTGAAAATAATCTTAATCAGAAAATAATAAGAAAATAAACAATTCATCTTTCCAGTAAAACAAAAATTCACTCTACAGCAACAAATCTTCATACAATAAAGCAACGTAAAATGCTGAAAATTTAAAAAAATTCAGCAAAGCATCAGATACTCGAAATCAATCTAAATCAGAAAATAATATTAAAACGAAAAATACATCCTTCCATAGCTCAAAATATATCTCTAAAACAACAACCTTTCATATAAAAACGCAGAAAATCAAAAATTAAAAAAAAAATCAGCAAAGTATCAGATATTTGGAAATAAACTTAATCAGAAAACTTTAATGTTTATTCTTTAAGAAAATTTAAACCCCTGATGTAAAAACCTCGTATACTGACATACACCACTTTCTTTCAAACTGCTCATAACGTATTGCTTTTCTTATATAAATGAATGCTTCTATTTTAGATTCATATAAATAGGGGAAAAGGAGGGTGCCTTGCTTGATGAGCAGGAAGCACTTTCTTCATGTAATTTTCTCTAAAATGTTAGCCTGTCTTTGCAAAATGTACCATGTCAACGGTAAGCTATAAAAAGAAATTATTTTACTCACAATTTATATTTAAAAAAAGGGAGACAGGGGTCATCAATATGAAACCTACAACTGTAATTTATATCTCGTGTACGACACGGCACTTTTTTTAAAAAAAACTTCCATTGTAAAATCCTTTAAAAATCCCCTTTGTTGAAGTATAGATAATAAATAACAGAAACTCATAAATGTAAACACTTCACTTTTAAAGATATATTTTTGAGAGATTGGCAAGAAGTTAGTCAAATAACTTTTCACATCGCTGTTTTATGCGCTTCATTTGAAATTCATTCTTCAAGATTATATTTAAAAAAATAATAACATGTTGAAGTAAATCTATGAATGACAAAGGGCATAACAACAACAACAAATTAAACCGAATTATAAATAAATCTACTCAATAATGCATTTATCATTAATATCGAATTTAAACTAAACAAATTGACAATTTTATTTTGATGCACTATTAATATACTTTCAATCTAGAATATATGAAAAATTCATATGATTTATTTTTGTTGCTGTTGTTGCTTAAAATTTTTTTAATTCAACAGGGATAATGTTGCCTAAAGTTTGTAGAGATCTTCACAATTTTTAATGCACATCCTATTTTACATATGACACCAAATAAGATAAGAAATGAGGGGGGGGGTATTCCCTTAACATCATCTTTTGAATTACTGTGATATTGGAGTGATAGGTAATAAGATATCTCAATCACATTGCCTGAATTTCAACACATTCACATGTGAACTAAATCAAGGAATCATATCCAGAGAACAACGAAAAGATTGATTTCATTCAATCTAGAATTACTTTGCCATGTGATAGAGCGTTTTTCCAATCACATGCGCAACAGCAAACGTGTCATTTTTTAACATGTTAAATCGGGTAATTGGGATAGTAATTAATGATATATGATTTGTTATTTTAAATGAAATACATCATATATATACTTAAGCTGTCTAAAAACAATATGAAGACGGAATATGAAGATAGCTTTATTAAGACAGGAATTCTTTACCTTGTGAAAGAGTAGAAGAAAAGAGAGAAATAAAGAAAGAAAAGTGTTTCCTTCACATACACAACATCTCTAACACTATTTTCTGTGTTTTTAATATCGGATATTTGGAAAAGCAGGCATGATATTTGATTGAGAACTTCGTTGTTTTGATTGAGAACTCAGGAGACATACTTGAAGGCAAGAATATATATACTCTGAGCACTATACGAAAAGTGCTTCCACGCAATCTATCAGGATACTTTAAGACCAGAAATTTTTTACCCTGGGAGGAGGGGGGGGGTTTCAGTTATACAAATTATGAATGTTCAGTTCATAATGCTATATCTTTATCACCAATTCAAGGCCATAATTGCGTAGTTTTAGAATTATTATCATAAAAGATTTCATGTTACAAAACAAAAGTTTAGTAGCTTCGGTTACCAAACAGACAGCACATAAACTAAATATTCCCTACATACTTAAAAATGCTTTTTTATACAAGCAGTTCCGATAGTTGGATTCAATATGAAAGTGCAATATTTTGTATATATGTTACAGCGTAGTTAAAATAACATAAATTGAGCTAATTCATCCAGAATCGAATTTGCAAGCATTAATAGGGTCTTTAATGCTAGACCAGAATTCTTGATGTTTAAGAAGAAAGAATGCCACACCAGTAACAAAGATTTTTGTTGTTGTTACTAATGGCACTTGCCATAGACAAGCTCGCTGACACAGTCCGAGATTTTTAAGCCGAGGGTGCGTCTCTTGTTTCAAATAGCGCCAACTAGGACCAAGAGTACGACTTAGATACACACGCATCACATTCGCTTGTACAACCCTCTTTTATAGGCAGGCATATTCATACACCTCATAGAAGAACCATGCCCTGACCGGGACTCTAACTCGGGATGCCCTGGTCACGTGGAAGATGCGCTACCTCTGTGCCAGGATGTCAGCACAAAGAGTTTTATAATACAGCATTAAATTATATGATTTCATATCCAAGTGTACTTAGCTGGAGTTCTGATTCAATCTGCATCACTTATGAAATAAGACGCATACAAGTATTCTATTTCCTTCCCGATTATTTTTCTATACCCAGCATTAATTATTATGTAAATATATTAATTAAACAACAGATAAACAAGTGAAACACTTTTATCTTACGCTAGAAGCAATCTTTACGATGTCTAACAACAACACAACTTAATTTGTTTATCACCATTCAGCCTAAGACTTAACAAAGCAAACAACGACTTGCAGCACTTTCTCTTAATAAATTTAAACAAAATGAAATGTTGAAAATCAGCTTATTTCATCTTTCATTAGGCTCTGATGAGGTATGCGAGACATTTTACTAAGCAAAAGGTTAAATTCCATTCCATCATAATGAAAAGGGAAATTCAAAAATGCAAAGTGAAGGTTGAAATGCAGAATAATAAAAACAAGATCCTTTTAATAACAAACACTTTTCATTCCATTCATTACTACAACTGCAGAGGGACTCATTTCATTTTTTGAAATGTTGGGTACTTCTTTACATTCGATTAATTTAATCGAAATTGCTAAGCACAACGTTTATGCTTCTTCATAGCTCTTTTACAAATCCCATTCCAGTTAAGTCTCAACGTTAATTTGGAAGGAGGATTTAATATTTATTTATTAGCTGTCATTCTCAAACGCTTACCCCCCCCCTCTCGCGTTATTACCGAGTACAAGAAAGGGTCTTAAAGATCGGAGAGAGCATTTTTGTTCGAATTCAAAACTATTTTAATAAGGCACGAGGTATCAGTGACGAAGATGATTGAGAATGTTTGTTTTCCCTTTGCATTTGTAATTTAAAATGCGATTCCGATGGTGGAAGATTATTTCAGTTAATTTGTTTTAGCACCAGTTTCTTTTTTTATGGGAAAGAAGGGAAGAAAAGGGAAAAAGAAGTATGGAAAATTATACATTTCAAATTTTATTCTTCTTTAAAATGCCCAATGGAAACATAATCCCTTATAATAAGCATTTCTATTTTAATATTCAAAAAGTTCGAACATTATTACTTTTTACAGAAAAAAAATATAATATTCGAATAAATTAGTCAGTTTTCTTTCATATTAACAAAATTGAAATAAAATTTTATTTTCCATATATTTTTCATGAAAATTTAATAAAACTAATTATTTACTTTCTTATTATTTACTTAATTATGTACATCAGTTAATGATTAAATGTCTTTATTATTAACTAAAGTAAATGTAACTATTTTAATTTATCGATAGATCTAAATAAACAAATTTTACTTAGACTCAAATATCAAGTAATACGATGAAACATTTATTTATAATAATATTTAAGATTGCAAATTGAGGACAAATTAAAATAGTGAACGATATTTCTCAGCATTGTCTAAAATTAGCATTATTACGTATCATCGGTGCATTCCAAAATATATTGTATTGCTTTATATACACAATCTTTATTGCTCTGCTTTTATTAATTAGTTTAATTACTTTATAACTATCAAGATATTAATGCATTTTAAAAAGTTTAGAACAATTAATAAAGATTTTTTCCAAAATTAATGGAAAGATTTGAATTTGCCACAGTTCGCACACTAAAATGTTGGCACTAAATGTTGGTAATGGATGATGGAAACGTAGTTGGGTTTAGGATTATATTCACGATAGTCAGTGTTATTCACGATTTTATAGTTAAGGGTTATTTACTCGACAGAATCGCGTGTTAAAGCATCATTTTAATTAAATAAAAAAACAGTTTTTTTCTTTAAACTGTTATATTTTTATTGAATTGTAAAGTACACAAGATAGGACAAATAGCCACCACATCTTTTCTAGTACATACGGGCTTTTTTTGTCAAAATTTTCCATTACCATTTTGCATGAACGTGGATGAATTTCGTTGAATTTCTTCAAGTAATGCACGCGTAAATGTGGCTCGTTGGCATAGACCTTTGACTTCAAATAACCCCATAAAAAGAAATAAGGTGAAATAAAAAAGAATGGTGCTAAATAAGTTAAATAGTCACACTATATCTACTGGGCCAATTGTCAAATTTTTGAACAGTGGCCAACAAACTTTCGTTATTTTTGAAATATTGTTCAATAATGAAAATACATTATTCTATCGTGTAACCCTCCATTTTTACTAACCCCAAACTATCAGATGTCAAATGGTTTTTTAAAATAGGGTTTCCATTACTTTACTCACGAATGGAGAAAAATTCAATTCTTGCATTAATTTTGGGGTACCCTTTACATATCGAGTTCTTCTGACATTTAAAAGCAAAGGAAATATTATGTTTAAACAATAAACCTTAAACCCATTTTTCTATTAATTCATATTTTAATAAGAAAAAACATTGAGGATTTCATCTTCAAATTAATATTTAACTTATTGATTAACTCCTTATAAACGCACTGGAAATATTAAAAGAAGTTTCTTAATTAGTTTTAACTCCATGCACAAGTTAATTAAATTTTGCTACAATGTGCATAATAATTCCAAATATTGAAGAATTTTTTATACTCACTGACATTTTAAAAACGCTGACATGAATTAAAATTTAACTTGCATGAAATAAGATTTTTCGTTCGAATTCGGGGAACATAAAAGGGGAAAAAAACTGTTTTAATTTTAATTTCTTGAAACTAATGAATATTTAACAGTCAATTCCTTTCTTCAGTTTCGCTAACTTTAATAAACCCAATCTAAGAAGAGTAATATCTTTTTAAAGGATTATACAACATTGTTTAAAAAGTTATCTAAGTTGAATGAGCTCAAAATATTCCACCAATTAAAATAATCTAATAAAAAACAAAGAAATATCAACATTACTATTACTATTTGGGCATAGTTAACAAAATACTGGAATTCCAAATACGCCCATAAGCGGATTATGTTTCCTACGACCCATTTACGCCCATAAGACAATACCGTAAGTGGATGAATGAATAATAATTCTTTCTCTAAGATATTCGCATTAAAAGTATAGAGCGTGTATCGTCTCCTGTAATTCCTTTGTTAAAAACATAATGAAAGTAGATATGGAAGGTAAAACACGCAGTGGTTTTCATCGCATCCGCCCTTTCCTGCTAAGAGCATATTACGGCTTGTTTTTATCTACTGAATCCGGATTGACAACTGCATATTATGGAGGACAAAAACGGACAAGGACCTTTAAGAGACTCGTTGAAGATAGGCACTTGTACCCTTTATTAGGTTTCTATAACATTCTTTTGTTATGTAAAAACGAAGAAAAGTCGATTGTCACTAATGAAATTTTCGGAAAAGGCAACAGATATATATATATGTATGTATACTAACCGCCTTTGGCGACCAGTCGGTTCGCCAGTATTAATGCTCGCTAAAATTTTCATATAATATTTTATGTAGCTGTGTCTCAAAACAGGTTTTTCACCAAAATATTTTTAAACCAAACAAATTTTGATAGTCATATAATTCATTTATAGTATTATTTTCTTCAGATGATCTGTTCACTGTACTACTCGTCTTTCTCTTTCTATCCGAGCAATGATTGTCCCGGAATAGATATTTTACTTAAATGGTGGAGGGAAAGGTCTAAATTCTACGTTTTTATAGAATAATGAGATTCAAATTTTCATTAATGTAAATACACTAAACAAATAAAGACACAATTGATTTTCAAGAGATGCGAAAGTTTAAAAACAGCTTGGAAAATGCCGCGCACAGAGGAAATAATGGTGACACACACACACCCTTCTTTTATTTCTTTTTTTTTCTTCCCTGTCCAGACTTTATTTTGAGCAGGCATAGATTAAATATCCATACAGACTAATAATAAAAGCAACTATTTTCTTTCTTTTTTAAACATCGCGTTATCTATGAATGAAAACCAACTGACTTTGCGTATTTCTTTCTAAACAAATCATAATTTATTACTTCCTGCTATCTCACTCAGTTGGTGTGGGGGAAGGAAATGATTTTTGGCGGGAAAGTAAGAAAAGTGTCGTTTTAACTATTTTCCTCGCAGTTTTTTCTTTTTTTTCTCTCCATAAGAACCATCCTCGTGTCTTAACGAAAATATTAAAATAAAAATTAGCCGTCCTCTAGTTTTGCGCTTAGCAACGCATTTCGAGATCCATTTTTATAAATATAGATATATATCCGTTAAAGTTTAAAGTATATAATGCAGTTATTTTATAGAATACCTAGTTATTCTATGAAATAACTAGGTATTCTGTAAATAAACTAATGATAGACAATTAAAATGAAAAAGAAGCAGTTTATTTAATCTATGCAGCGTATAAATGGTATTTATGGAAAGGTACTATAAAATCATTTGTTACAACAAGGATTACTAAAATGGCACTTGGAATTACAAAGAATATTATTATTTCTAAAACAAAAACATTTTTTTGTTGACACACTGGGTTTTACACGAAATTTTAAATTCCTGACCAGTACCTAAACTTTGAGGTATATGATATAGATTATTTTACACTTTAACGGGCTGCAGATCGTTATTCTATGAAATAACTAGTTAAACCATGAAATTCAAGAGAGTTTTACTCTTTAACGGACACGATCAGTTATTTCATGGAATAACTAGGTATTCTATAAAATAACGGATTTCATACTTTAACGGTAACATATATATTAAAAATATTCAAAAAAAATCGCGTCAACTTAATTTAGATCATAATTTTTTTTTTAATTTAAAATTGGAATGACAAATTTTAAGCTCTAATATTTTTTGGAAATTAGACTTTGAAAATATTTGAATGTTTCGCTTAATTTCCAGAGAATTAAACTTTAAAAAAATCCTTTCTTTGTGAACATTCCCACTCTCTAAATTGTAAATTGTACCAAATTCGGTAACTCTTTTTAAAATATCCATTCTGCAGAACAGTCAACACATAAATAAACAAACACGTCCTTTAATAAGCATAAAATATTTTTAATTAAGTTTTATTAATATCTTTTTAAATACCAAGGAATGTTAATGTGCTATCATAAACACCTGAATAAAATAAAGCGGGAAATATTCGCTTCGTTTAGAATTAGGATTTCGATCAAATACAACGAGAGGTATACCGGATTTCCCTAAGACAAAGGGAAAAAAGTCCAGCCACATCATATTATTCCCCTGTCATGCCTAAACTATATTGCAACGGAAGTGATTTATGCTAAGGTATAAGTCTTTTACGACTGAGCTGTCAGACACAGACGCCGTATTTTTGACGTTGCTCCATAAATAGTCGAAAACCAGTTAACTAGGAACGAAAATCAATTTAGTGCGGATCCGCTTAATAGGTTCTCATCATTTTCCGAAAACTGCAAGCTTTGGTAAATTTTCTCATGATTTAGAGAGGGGGTGGGAAAGAAAATTAAAAGCATATCCTTTAATTCATCACCGGCCGCATAATTTAAAGGATATTTTGAATAGTGATAAAATTCCAATGTAATATCGGTGAAGAATTTCATTGAAGTTCTCCTGAAGAAACATAGAAGATACATTATTCACGAATACAGATATTGTCTATTTATACCTACTGTATATATTTATTGATCCATTTCTTCTTATTTATTTTACATACAATAAAAAAATTTTTTAGAAAGTGCAGTCTAATTTTACATCATAACTAAACAATAAATATGTAGATAGGGATATAAGCAGGATGTAGAAAATTGACGATACTCATACTTAAAATCGTTTTAATATAATAAGGACCTCTCACGAATTTTCTCGTGTTTCACGTCCCATCTGTTGAGGAAAGTTCACGAGTTTTCTCGTTTTTCGCTTTCCATCTGTTATGATGATTTTAGAACGCACAAGTTTGTCCCAAAACGTGCGGTCCCGAGCGTATGTCTTGCAGATTTCTTTGTGGTCCTTAATGTGTTAATTATTCCAGTCAATGGCCAAATTGGATTTTTATAAATATTCTTTTATTTAAACTCTCTTTAGTAAAATAATATTTGATGCGCATATTTATTTATTTGCAGCAAAAAAGTTTAGACCACACACCCACACGTCACTTAGCGAATTTGTCTTGCTCATTCACTCCCACCCATTTACGCCAACTGTCCACCCTTCTTAACAAAGAATCTTCAACCGATGAAATGTGTGTGGGGGGGGGAGTTAATTAATGAGAGCTGTATCTGAAAACGTCATAGGGACAACAGCACCTATGACGACACATATCTCATGTTCTAATATCTAATTTTTCTAATAAATAATCATAGCACAAAATTATATCAGTATATAATTATTTAGAATTCAATTCTTTTGCCTTTTCCTTAATCACTATTTAAATATTCCATTTAACTTTAGAATCCTTCATAATGACATTATTTGTCAGCAAAAGGGAAATACTATATTGGTGTGTGTTTTTTATTTAAAATTTTTTATTCAAATAATGCCAAGAAACAATAGCCTGAAGTACATTAAATATTATATCCCACAAATTCCTCTTCCAAACAGCTTTTAATATAAAAATTTAGATAAAAGGAATGAAATCAAAATAAATATTGTTTTTTCCTACTGGAAATAAAGGAAGTCCCATAAAAAGAAGAACCTGATTTATTAAATTTTTTCTGACAAACTATAAAAAATTAATCCTAAAATATTAGGAGCATTTTAATTAAATTTAATTAACAATAATAGATTTTTGTCTAAAATAGGTGCTATGGAATTCTGATATTATTCTTTTAGTAATTAATAATTAATTGATTCTTTAAACAGAAATGTCTGCAATATAACCACTTCTCTAGCATGTAAACATGGTATTGTCAACCAAACATGTTTCTGTACGCAGATTGGCAGTTACATAAAAACAGGCCGCAAAGAGCTGATGCACACCTGCTAATTGCTTCCACATCTCACGATCAGCATAAAAGGCGGAAATACAAGCGACGCGCCCAAACTGAAGTCTTTGGAAAGATCTATCCATTCTATGAATAAATGCAGCTGCCAACGAGAATTCATCTTTCTTTAAATGAGTAATACTACATGTCTGAGAGTCTATATCTAAAAGCTTATTCGTCTATAGCTTATAATATAATAATATATAGCTCATAATATAATTCGTCTATAGCTTATTCGTTAAAGCTTATTCGTCTATAGCTAAAGTATCTCAAGCTAAAAGCTTATTCGTCTATAGCTAAAGTCTCTCAAGCTTAAAGCTTATTCGATATAATACTTTTTAGCCTTAAAAAGAATTTTCTAGCAAAACTGACTCTAAATAATTATATAACTTATTGGCATATTGTTCATTTATATATTTAAAGTGTTTTTGTGTGCGTGAGGGAGGAGAAAGAGTGCGCGTGCCCGCGTTTGTGTGTGTATGTGTGTGCACGTCGATTCTTAGCGGAACACACCATTAAGATTTTTGGATATTTTACAAAAATTCTTTAGTACATTTATATCATCTTTTTCAATGTTTGAAATAATTAAAATGCATATTACAAGAATATAAGTTAATTTTTAATGGACGGCAACGCAGAAAATACAGATAATCTCAAATCTGCCCACAATGTCATTTTCATCCAAATTCTACACTGCCAGTGAATAATAACAGTTCAAAAAAGTATAACGTCTACGATAATAAGATCTAATAATAATGATGCAAAATCTTGAACTAAAATCTCGTGAATAAGTACTTTTATTCATATTTCTAAAATGCATTATAAGATATTATCATTTAAATTTCTAAATATCATTAATAAGAATTTCATCTTTCAGCTTTTTTTCCAATTTTTGAATGTGACAAACTGTTTATTGACATTGAAAGTTCATTCACCAATGGGGGGGGGCACGAATAGAAAAAAAATAATTAAAAAAACTAGTAAAAGAAAGTTTTGTATTCGTATTCCTATTCCTATTACATTTTCCGGAAAATTCAGAGAATGAAAAACGATGAAAAATCTTTCAACGAATCTTTTTTTTCATGTTCATGTCGAATAAAGGGTGCTAAAAACGTCAATGAATTTATTTATACTTAAAATAAAAACTACCATTCATATAACTGAACAAGGCATCAACAGCGAGCGAAAGATTAATGCTTTATAATAACGAGAAAAACAGGAAATTGATTATTCGTATGGCTCCTTCGTAAGAAAATCTAAATTCACTTCCACTTTCATGGTGTTTCTCCCGGTTTCGACTTTCTGGAATCATTAATCCGGTAAAGTTGGATTTGGATCGATATTCGGAAACTATTTCCTTTCAGCGAAAGACAAACAATCCATAAAAAAAGAAGAAAATAATAAAAAAAATCCCCAAAACAGAAGAAGCCTGGAACCTCCTACATAATAGTATTTCCGCATTTCGAAACTGGAAACTCGTTATTTCGGACTCGGTGATCTATGGAGTGGTTTCAAGTGAAAGCTGATCGAGATATGATGAGACGGAGCTCCCATTCGGCTTCAAAGTAGAGATGACATATATGTACTACTTGAGCTCGAAAGAAAGTTACTGACTGCCTGGCTTCGTATAGTGTTTTTGCTACTGCAACAGCCCTAACTTTTAACGGCCGATGTATTGAATAGCTATATTATGTTCGGAGCCATCAATAGTTTTCATCATTTGATTTTGTTTTTACTGGAAGGAGAGCCTATTAAGGAACTAAATGCGCTTCCGAATGGAATAGGAGTAGTCGTACGATAACACTGGAACTGTCTAGACATTAGATTTTGATGATTTTTTTAAGCTTAAGATACAAGAAACGCTTTCGGAGTTAGATACTTTCAGATTTGCATATGTAAACTTTGGAATAAATTATTTGCTTCCACCAGGGAGTTTTTAAATACGGTTGGAAATTAAAATGTCGTCTGTTGCTAATGGAATGCACCCGAACGGATTTCTTCGATTCGAAACGAATACCATTGGTTTAGAATCCAAGAGGGTAGTTGTTAGGTACACCATTGTTTTTCAAAACGGGATTAAAAAATGAATTTTAGTGTATTTAGAGCAATTATTTAAAAGGAAGCAATATAGATTAAATAATTAACCGTTGGTTGTAAATTACATCCGATCGCATTCATAAGGAACGAGATTTTTTTTTCTATCAATACCTTGCTTAAAATGTTGTCTGCTGCTTATGGAATGCACTCGAACGAACTTCTTGGATTCGAAAGGAGTAACATTCATTCAGAATCCAAGAGGGCATTCTTTAGGTATACCATTATTTTTCAAAACGAGACAAAAAAATTTTTTTAATGATTTTAATGTATTTAGAGCGATTATTTAAAAAGAAAGCAGCATAGATAAAATAATTAACTGTTGAATGAAAATTAAATCCAATCGCATTCATAAGGAACAAGAGTTTTTTTTTTCCTTTCTAAAATACCTTGCTTTATCGTATCTACTTTTTGCGTAGTTTATAGCATGTTTTACAAATGCTTTTATGCTAATATAATTTATATAATGCTATCTATCTTTCAGTTATAAGATTTTTCCCCTTCAAATTACGGATAATTGAAATCTCAAATATTATCTTACAACGAAAATTTCGATAAAGAAATGGGAAAAAACTGTATCATCTTTTCAAGTCTTTATGGAAAGTAAAAATTTGTGGCTCTCATATCAACCTTCTTGCTTTTGTTCTGTCGTTCAGTTACGACAAATCGGAGGACAAAGTGTATTTAGAGATCTCTCCGACTATCTACATTAAGAAGAGAACTTCAGTAGCTTAGTAGCACTCATAGTCAATTCTTCTAACCAAAATATACTTTGTAATACAGCAAATCGAAAGAGCAAGTGTATTTAGAGATCTCTCCAATTATCTACATCAAGAAGAGAACTTCAGTAGCTTAGTAGCACTCATAGTCAATTCTTCTAACCAAAATATACTTTGTAATACAGCAAATCGGAGGAGCAAGTGTATTTAGAAATATATCCGACATCATTATCTACATCAAGAAGAGAAACTTCAGTAGTTTGGTAGCACCATAGTGAATCTAAATAAATTATACGTTGTAATACCACAAATCGGAGGAGCAAGTGTATTTAGATTGCTCTCTGATTATCTACATCATGAGGAGAGCTTCAGTAGCTTAGTAGCACCCATAGTCAATTCATCCATCTAGAATATATGTTGTAATACAGCAGATCCGAAGAGCAAATGTAAAGATATCGCCGATTATCTACATCAAGAAGAGAACTTTAGTAGCTTAGTAGTACTCATAGTCCATTCATCTACCTAGAATATAAGTCGTAATACAGCAGATCGGAGGAGCAAGTGTAAAGATCTCGCCGATTATCTACAACAAGAAGAGAAACTTCAGTAACTTAGTTGTACAAAAGTTTTGCAACTAGCAATTGAACGATCCATACATAATGCCTTCCTACATCCCCCAAAATTTGTCTCTATTTAATTTAGTCAGTAAAAAATATTGATGGATTAATTTATAGCTCCTTTTTTGGGTGGAGGGTCAGAGGCTCAATATACTAAAAATTTTTAAAAATCACCCAACTAGAATATACAATATGTCTTTTAAGCAAGTATATACAGTTTGAAAAGTTTATAGTAGTCAGTGATATTTTATACATGAATTTTACATAAAAATATTTTATCCTCATTCAAACATTCGCGGATTATCTAATTTAGCCATTTTCCTATACACGAGAATACAAATCTCTGACGATTCGACCCAACATGTTTTATACCCCCATAAATTCAAGCAACTCAATAGAAACGTGGCACAAATCCCTCAAGAAAACTGCTTGGCCGAAGAATCGAGATTTGCTTGGCGGGAATTTTTAGAGCAGAATTTAATTAACGGGGCGGGGGAACTGTCTATGAACTGCCAAACATGCACTCACAATAACTCTAGCAGAGCGAAATAAGGAACGCCAAGTTATTATAAATTAGATTTTAAGCCGAAAGCGGCATAGAGGCAGGAAGCGATGCAATTTACAATGGGCAGCTACCAACCAGCCACCTTGCTTAGCACTGCGTACGGAGATAGTCATTCCTTCTGAATCTTAATCGTAAAGGCGGTGAATTTCAAAGCCTTGGAGAGAAAGCTAGAGTTTCATCAGTGGTGCAGCGGTATGTTAATTTATGGCCCCAAAATCCGAATGCAGTTAAATTTACGCTGAGAAGGTGTACGCTGGAGCTCTTTCGGTAGGAATAGTTTACTAATGAACAGATTCGTCAGTTGAGAATTCAGATTTGAGGTTTGGTTTCTGGGATTCAGAAATATGGTTTCTTTGTATCGTAACAATACGATGAATGTAATTTCTGGCCTCAAGAATTTCCATTTCGAGATCATTAAAATTACATTCTATTTTTATAATCTAAGACTTGCTTTTTAAAATGAGGAACACCCTAACTGAAAAAGGAAAAATAAACGAATCGAAATTGATGGGGAAGACAATTTAAATTCTTGATTTTTTTAAAAGAATTCGAATAGTTTTTTTTTCATGAACTTTAATTGCTAATAATGAAACTTCTAGATTAAAATCAAAGAAATAATATGTTTAAATAATTTGAATATGCATTTTCAGATTTTGTAAATTACATTATTGATTTGCTTCCTTAAAGGATTCACCCGATAAAAAAATTATCATATAAATAATATATATATATATATATGATAACTGGAACACATAACACCTAATGCATATTAAAACTCCGACCCCCCCCGAAAAAAAAACACAATAAAAAAGCATGGAATAAAATGTAAGAGAAATATGGAATATTTTTTTAACTTCTATATCTTTGCAAATTGAATAAAATTCTGAGTTTTAATGGTATTAACTTAATAAATATATCATATAAAGATAATATATTAAAATAAATATATTTTAACAGCCAAAGAAAAAAATATATTACAATATGTTAAAAGAAATTTACATATAAGTTAGATAATACTTATAAGTTATATATAAGTTAGATAATTTAAGTAGAAAGTAAAAATTAAAGTTTAAAAAATAATTATTTTTTCTTTTAAATAAATTCTTGTGAAACTTCTTTTAATAATCAGAAAAAAATATTTTTAGTATAAGCACAGATGTTCAAAAACAGAAAGATAGTACTTAAAGAATTAAACTACAACTTACAAAAATTAAACTACAAAATGATGAAAATACAATATTCATATAATCTATTTAAAAATACTCCTAAATCGAATCCTTAACCAGAGGCCAGTCTTGATTATTCAGAATAATATATTCAACAATACAAATATTATCTAAAGTATTAAACAATCCTGAAAATTAAGCCATTAAATCAGAAAGCAATTATTCCCAAATATTTAAAACATAAAATTTCATTTATACTAAAAACAGACTTTGTCGATCTAAAGTAATGAACATAGAATAGCAAATGTACTTTGAATTTATTCTTAAGAGTGAGTTTCTAACTATTCTCTCTTTCATTTATTCTAAACAGGAAAGGGCTTGTGTTCATAACAATGTCGAAACCACCATTACTTCATCACGAATTATTTCATAAATGTTAAGAGGTTAAAAACTTCCGAGTCTCCTTTTCCTCGGTTAACGAATAAGCAGAGAAAAATTCATATTCTTCACCAACAAATATTACGCAGATGAATTCCGCAATTTTCTCCCCCTAACTTAAACCCAAATTTATTCTCCATTTGAATAACCATCATAATGTGCAAAGCCATGAATACATTCTTTTGTCGGTGTGATTATTAAGAAACCGGCACAGACCGATTTGAAAGTCGGATATTTAAATGAGGCATTTTTCATCCTAACAAGAATTTCCGAAGTTCCTTTAGCTGGACGCATTAGGTGTTGGACTGCCTCATTAAAACCGGTCCGATGAAGACCGTAAACTGGGGTTGTCCTCCGACATTTTAAGGGAATAAGTCGTCCCCTTTTAGCACCACGCTCACCCCTATAATACGTCTCCCACCACAATAGCTGTAAACCAGAGGAGCTGATTGGTAAACTGCCAACTTCTCCAAACTCTCTGGATTTTCGGGGGCAGATCGATAATATCTGCTGCTGGTTCTCCCCCTTTTGTCATCATCACCACCATCCACGGCGCCTGCGCAGTCAGTGGAAAGAGCGCCCCATACAAACACGCGCCCCAAGACCCTTTTCTATAGAAAATAAAAGAAACGACTGCCCCAAATTCCGATGGATGCCTTCAAGTTCGCCCAAAAGTGAATGGTGTTTTTACTGCCAACGCTTCTAAGGTGAAAGTACGGAGATAGAGGAGGGCACTCCGATCTTCCCACTGTGTTCTTTCAATCAAAGATCGTTTCGAGGGCTTCGCTTTTGTAAAGGATGTCTTATAGGGAAGTTCAAATACATTTTAATTAATTTTGGAGGATGGAAAGTTATTCGTGATAGGTTTCAATTAAATTCGGTCTGGAATGGGATGAATGATTAGGATGAATAGGAATGTATTCAAGACTTCCATTTAATAAGCAAAAATTAGTTGAAAGTCTTCCTTCTTAGGCGGCTGAGGAACATTAAAAGTAGGCTGAAGTATCAGCTCAAGTAAAATTTTATGTCGGTGCATAATAACTGTCAGATTTAAAAGAAAAAGGACAAATTACTTGAGCTTAGAAAGAAATCAGTTTAATTTTGAAAGGATATATTTCACTAGTTTCTAAATAGGTTGTGTAACGAATGTATTATATTTTATTATTGTCCTTGTCAATTTGTCTTTGAAAACTCCATGCATTTTGAAAGAATAATGCAACTGATTTTTAAAATTATATTTATTTATTTGTGCTCAAATGAGGAACATTAAATAGAAATATGAGAAATACATTGGATCTGGAAAGAAGCAGGTTCAATTCCGAAAGGATAAATTCTATTGACTTTTTGATAGGTTGTATATCGAAATGCTTGAAGTTTTAATGACTATAGTTATTGAATTTATTTGAAACTTCAAATTCCATGTGTTTTTAAAGAATAATGCTATACTACTGATATTTTTATTATTTATATTCAGTTAAAAAAAGTGGCAAGGACGACTGACTCTCGAAACATAGAATTATTTGTAACATTTGTTTTCATTACTGATAGAAGTATTTTGTCTCAAATTTCAGATATTCTGCTAATAAACATAAAAATTACAATATTTGTCTACTTAATAAATATATTTTGTTATTTATTTTTCAACGAATGATGCGGCAAGGGTAAGTTGCATTGAGGGCATAGTATAATTGGACATCTGTGGATTTATTTTTATTTTATTATTCTACTGACATTCAAATTGTCTATTCTATCTATTGAATATTTAATAATAATAGGGCTATTTTTCTCTTAAATAAATAAATATATATAAAAATGAATACAAATCAGAGCATACCAAAGGCAAATATTGCTTGTAGAATGGTGCTAATTTTTGGAAACACCTCCTCTCCAATGTTCTTACATAACTGATTTTAAAAAGTAGACTATACATATTACAACTGTGTCTTCACAATGTTTTTTAGAATAAACGACAAAGATTATTTTTCGAACCCCTTTCCCTTCTCTGCTTTGCTTTTATTACTGATTTTAAAATGTGAGCTACACCTATTAAAAATGCCACTTTAAGGTGCTCCTTAGGATGGACGACCTTGACCATGTTTCGGACCCCTCTTTTTCCTCACGCCTTTATTATCGATTTTTAAAAGTGAACTATATATATTAAAAACTGTGTCTTCATAGAGAATTTTACTATAGATGCTATAGACTATTTTAGATAGATACTATCGACTATTTTCCGAGTCCATTCTCTTTTATTACTGATTTTAAATAGTGAACTATACTTAGTAAAACAAAGTCTTTACAGTGTTCCTTAGAGTAGATGACCAAGACTATCTTTCAGATCCATCCTCCTCCATTTTATTTTATTACTGATTTTAAAATGTAAGCTATACATATTAAAAACCTCTCATCAAGGTGCTCCTTAGAATAAACGACCACGACCATGTTTTGGACCTCTCTTTTCGTCCACACGCTTTTATTACTGATTTTAAAAAGTGAACTATATATATATTAAAAACTGTGTCTTCATAGGGCTTTTTATGATAGACGCCTAAAATGAGTGTCGATCGTATTTTCGGGTTCAGTCCCTTATATTACTGGTTTTAAATAGTGAGCTATACATATTAAAACAAAGTCTTCACAGAGTTCCTATCTTCCAGTCCCTCCTCATCCATTTTATTTTATTACTGATTTTCAAATGTAAGCTATACATATTAAAAGCCTCTCTTCACGGTGCGCCTTCGAATAGACGACCACGACCATATTTCGGACCTCTCTTTGTCCATACTGATTTTAAAAAGTGAAGCATTCTATCTACTAAAGCTTTTATTACTGATTTTTAAAAATGAATTATACATATTAAAACTATCTTCACAGTGTTCCTTTGGACAGACGATCAAACTATTTTTCGAACCCTATATACTCCTATTACTGATTTTTAAAAGTGAATTGTACATCTTATTAATGCTGTGTCTTCCAACTGTTTCTTAATATAGAGGCAAGTGACACTTTGTTATTCATCTCAATCCACAAATAACACATAATCGATGCTGCGACTGTGAATTAATAGTTCCGTTCCAATCTACCTTAAACAACACCAATAGACTTAAAATAGACTTAATTTTTTTTAAATTCTATTCGAGTTTTTGTTTCAAAGAGAACAGTAGCATGAAGTAAATGCTTGGAAAAACCAGCAAAGCCGACATGGATGAATAAAATTTTCCTCCATCAGCATCATTATCAAGAATTTCCCTATTACAGGCGAGTCATCTGAGATTCAAAGCACAATGACTTATGATTGAGGTTATGATCTTAAATATTTGCAGCCGCACAGGAAAGTTAAATATTGTTAAACGTTGGCATTACTCAACTGAAAAGATTGTCAACACATGAATCCGATGACACAATTCGAAGGGGGTGATTCCTTTGAAAGAATTGTAACAAGATTCACTCGTCCATTGTGAAAAATAAATAGTACAAATCTTTCGGGCCCCAGCCAGCCCACGACTTGTACTCCTAAATAATTTCTTTAATCTGAGCCATCTGAAATTTTAAAACACAGAACTGTTTCATCATGTTGTCAATGGTCTTTGTCTTGCACGTTTATCCGCTTGCAGGATCCTTTTGTTTCATTCTCTTAAAAGCAGATATTACACAGTTTAAGATTTCAGATTGTGAAAGGACTTCACAGCTCGATTTTTAGTGAATGGGTTGATTTCATAACATCAGAGCATGCTATTGCGCTCTGGCGCGGATGTGTTCACTGAAACGATTGGCAATGTAAATAAAATTAAGGAGAAAAATATTAAAAATTTATGCCCTTAATATCTTCAATTTTTCACTCGCCAGTTAGAGATATTAAATAAATAAAATAAATACAACAGGTTAGCTCCTCTGTGATTTAGACATATTATTTAATCGGATAAATTATCCGAATGACAAGTATAAATTATGACAACTGTGATTCAGATAATTGTAATAATTGCTTGTTTGTTTTGTTAATATGCATCTACCATCTAATTATTCACCCTTACTATTTAATTAGATTAGATTTTTTTTACAACAATCAAAGATAGAAAAAAAAAGACCTTCTAATTCCATGAATTATCCAAATAATAGGACGCTATCAGTGAGATAAATCATCCGATTGATGGATTATGTTGTGATTTGGATGTTAATTTTGTTTAAAAAAATTACCTCGTTTAGGTTATTTACTATTACATAGGAGCAAATATCTCCTATAGAGGCTAATCGTTTAAAAAACAAAAAGTTTTACAATAAGTTTTTAATATTTTTAATGTATTCGGAAACAGTGATTATATTTATCATTAATAATGAATTATTAGTGAAATCTTAATGGCAAATAAACGTCATAAATAAAGAATTTTAATTTCTTTCTGTAAATAAATTATTTAATTTCTTTCTGAATATTAATAATATTAGAGCATTGTTTTGTTTTGCTTTTCATTTAATTTTGTATATTTTTGAAATATAAGTGGTGTATTTAGAATAAAAATTAAATTTTATTTAATGAAAAAAGCTTAAAAGATAAATATAATAACTTCATTTCTAACTAAGAAAGACATTTTTTAGAACTTATGCTTGATACAGAAATGCAAAACTGTCTTTTGAAAATTCTGAATCAGACCAATCAAAACATACTATTTAATGTTTCTTTATCAAATGAAATATTCATCATACACCAAATAATCAAATACAAATTCTTATAAAATCAAATCTCTACATGTTGAAAACCTAAAAGTGTTTAATTACATCGAGTTTAGAAAGAAACTCTCATGATTATTATAACTTATATCAATATAGCAGCCATTAAATAACTTTTCCAAATGAATAAAAGGAAATAATATTGGAAAAATTATGTATTGATACGATAAGGACATAATAGACGAATCAGGCAAAAAATGATCGAAATAGACAAATTAGCTGTCTATCGGGCATTTTTATTGAATGAAATTATTTCGTCCAAGACCTCCCAAGTTTAAATACACAAAGTCATGCAACCGATCACTTTTGCGTAAAGGCGGCATTATAAAACATGCGTTCCATTTACATGCAGGGTGCAGGAGAATGCTCTTTATTACCAAACACCCCACAGCGTAAATCAAACATGAAACCAATGGATCAGAAGTTCACATTTTTATATTTATTTTCGTTTTCTTATTTAACATTTTCATTTCACAGTAACCGGCAACCGGTCTTGCTAGTAGTGACTATTAGGACTAGCCCTTCTGTTCACACGCAAAGGATGTTGCTAACTTTTAGCATTGGATGGCGATGGGGGGGGCAATTACACCGATGCTAAATCTTTCTTTATTTATTTGTTCAATTCTTAAGGACCGGTCTAAGGAAAGGCTAAAGACTACGGGGATTCTCCTTATTAAAGTTGCGTGATAGTGTGCCAAAAAGAAAGGCCATCACAGAAGTGTGATGTGCTACTGAAACGGAAGGTAAAAATTTGTAACACGAAAAGCAGGGTTCAAGAAATTCCTTTTACAGAGAATTCCTTCTTTTTTTATTTTTTAGTTCGGGACTGAAGCGTTGGTAATTGCATATTATTTTCTATGGGTTTCGGGGAGAATTGTAACACCCGGTATAATCTTCCCATTCGGAATTGGTATGCGTTTTGCTGTATGAAATTGCTCTTCTAAGCTCATTTTAATGTCTTATTGATTTCGCATTGATACTTCTGCGCGTTAACTGACACGAAATCGCTTTAAGAATGCTACTGTTTTCTGAAAGGAAAAGATCATCATCCTTTTGAAACAATAATCTTTTTCTTCATTAATAACTGAAAAAATGTATGGGTGTATACAGAGATCCTTCAATTGCCAAATTATGAGTTAAAATATCAGTCATTTTTTTAAAATTCTTTTCAGGAATAGTTTAATTTATTTCTCATTCATTTTGAAAGTAATAACTGTAACCAAAATATAATTTCTTTTTTTTTTCTTTTTTCCAGGAATAATTTATCTGCATTTTATTCTTCTTTTCTTTTAAACTTATTTTAATTGTAACAAAAAAATTATCGCTTTCTTCCGCTTTCCAGGAATAGTTTATCTGTATTTTATTCTTCTTTTCTTTTAAACTTATTTTAATTGTAACAAAAAAGTTGTCGTTTTCTTCCTCTTTCCAGGAATAGTTTATCTACAGTTTATTCTTCTTTTCTTTTAAACTTATTTTAATTTTACAAAAAAATTGTCATTTTCTTCCTCTTTCCAGCAATTTTATCTGCAGTTTATTCTTCTTTTCTTTTAACTTATTTTAATTGTAACAAAAAAATTGTCGTCTTTTTCCTCTTTCCAGGAATAGTTTAGCTTATTTCGCACTCATTTTGAAAGTATAATTGAAATGATACTATCAGTCATTTTCTTCCTCTTTTCCGGTATAGTTTAGTTCATTTCAAAAGTGACAATTAGAGTTGAAGCTGGTTAGCACGAAATAATTATTCATCGATTTTTCTTCAGTTTTATTATCGAATGAAACGAGATACGTTTTAATAAGTTCTTTTTATAATTTATATGTTAACAGATTTCTATGGATGGCATGTAGTCGAAATACATAAAAGGTTTATAATTTTCTAAATGTCTTATTCTTCTTTATTGTATATTATCGTACACGAAGTATAAAAAAGAAAATATTCTAATCGTCGAATAGATTTTAACTACATTTCAGACTTATCTAAGTCTAAAAGATACATTTTTGGAATTATTTCTCTCTACTCGTGAACACAATAAATAAATAAAAAATCTTTGAATTAGACAGATAAAAACCTAATATATAGTTTTTCTTCTAATATCCCAGATTTCATTAGAATTTTCAATGAAATTCATATAGAAGTCTACAAGTTAGTTAAGTTATCTAGTTATTGTATGAATTTAAATTCGAGGTCTAGCCGGTATCTCGAATTTAAATTAATACAATAACTATACAAAGAAGAAAAATTAGACAGTCTGCAAACTTAAAAGCATTATAGTGTTCAAAACTATTAATAATATGTATATAAATGAGATAAATTGGAAAAAAAATAAATAAAACTTTTATGTTTATTAGCCACAGAAATGTATTTTTTATTCTAATTCAAAGATGCTTAGTACTTGAATAAATTACTGTCAAATATAAATTATCCATAACGTCCAGTACTGAAATCATAGTTAACAAAGGAATAACACTAAGAAGATGAATATTTGTAAAGAAGATCTCAGCAGATGTTTTAGAATGATGATTCATCAATAATTAGATGAATGAATCATCTTCTGTAGCGTCACATGTGGGATATTTAGTGGAGGTTGGTAGTAAAATTTAAACGCTTCATACATTAATTCCAGTTTGCATTGTAAAAGAGTTATATATAATATTTTGCATTACCCTTTTAACTAAATGATTTTATTGATGAAAAAATCTTGACCTCAGTTAAAAATTACAGTTTTAATTTTACAATAGATTATTCCTTCTTTTATGTTATTAGAATAAGATTTCATATCCATGAAAAAAAATCAAACTATTCCAACGAATAATAGATTACTAAATGAGAAAGAATTCAACTCAAGTAAATACAGGTTTTGAATTTTTCATTAAAAGTTTACGACAACAGTCGTAACTAAAAATTATATTTTAGAATTGTTCTCTTACTGTATAGTTGCATCTATTTCATTACATAGTTTTATTTTTAATACTTTAGTGATATTCAGGATGATTCAGTAAAATGTTTGTACTGAACGATGATCGATACTTCTCTCATATTGTTATAGATTTATATAACAACCTTTATATAGCATACATATTTTTAAAATTATTTTATGTATTTATAATAGTATTTTTAAAACATTTTTCCTTTAATCTAGAGCATGAATTATATCACCCTGATTTATTTCACAAACAAAAAAAATGAAAAAAAAAATGGGTAAACAATATCTATTTTTATCCAAGGTTGTGGGAAAAAAATTTTCTCATATTTTTTCTTTCATATTTATTTGAAAAACAGTAATAAATGAAAATAATGGTGAAATATTTAGAGAGGCATCCCTAAATGCCAGCGTATACCACTCTAGTTTCATATGAGCATTAAAAAATAACACAAATAAATAAATAATAGAATAAATAACGAAAAGAATTAACATTGAATTACATTGCTTGCTTTATTTCAAATATAAAAATCTACTAAAATATTGAAGATGTAATGAGAATCTACAAGCAGTATATAAAATATAAAAGACAATATTTTATTTTACAACAAATCGCATTCAAAAATAAAGCTTTCTATTAGAGAAACAAACGGGAAAAAATGTGACAACACCAATTATATATATATATATATATAAAAGAAACGGACCAAAAAAAATTGATGTCTTTAAATGAAATTCTTGTCAAAAGCCAATAAAAGTGTGACATAACTGAAATTTATCGAAAACTGCCTGTACTCAGCAATAAAACTGAAAGCTTAAAAAAAAGGGGGGGAGGGGAGTACCGAATAAAAAAAAAGTGAGTAAAGCAACTACGTCAAAATAAACGCATTGAGTAGCATTTGAGGGCCTAAGAAAGTAAAAGGAAAGTTTATAATGTTTCTTTACTTCGTTTTAATTAACTTTTATCTAGAATGGAAAGCACGGGGGAAAAATCGCTGTATGCTAAATTTAGAGGCGATGGATTTAAAAAGTACCTCAAATGGTTTCCGTTAATTTTCGTTTTTTTCCCTCCTGAATTATAATTTTATCTATTTTTTATTTTTATTTTAGTTTTTTTTTTTACTTCACTTTCCTCCACCCTTCCGTACTTCAATACTTCAGTTACTGCAGCGGGTTCGTTCTAATGGTTTTCGATAAAAACAAATACAAATCTAAAAGTGTTTAGCCTTTTACTAAATATTTAGCACGTCAATAAAACATTACATTAATCAGGAATCCTGAAAGTTATAGCGAATATCTTGACGATAAACATCAAACATAATAGTTTTCAAAATGTTTGAAAGAAAATAATAATAATTCTTTTAGTTTAATACTAAGCAAATATTTTTTTTCCTGTCAGTTATCTTGAGTTCATGCTTCTCAAAAATTACGAAAACTACAAAACATTGTTTCTGTCTTATTTTTCTTATTGTAAAAGATTACTTTTGTTAGAATTGCATAGTATTCTAAAAATAATAGTTATTTATAATATATTTTTATCAAATCCCTCATCATAGAATTATAATTTTATTGTATTTATTGGAGTAAATAGTTTAGAGTATTTATTGAATTAAATAGTTTATTGTATTTATTGGAGTAAATAGTTTATTGTATTTACTGGAGTAAATAGTTTATTGTATTTATTGGAGTAAATAGTTTATTGTATTTATTGGAGTAAATAGTTTATTGTATTTATTGGAGTAAATAGTTTATTGTATTTATTGGAATAAATAGTTTATTGTATTTATTGGAGCAAATAGTTTATTGTATTTATTAAAGAAAATAGTTTATTGTATTTATTAAAGTAATAGTTTATTGTATTTATTAAAGTAAATAGTTTATTGTATTTATTGGAGTAAATAGTTAATTGTATTAATTGGAGTAAATAGTTTATTGTATTAGTTGGAGTTTCAGTACATAATTCTATTGCCCTCGCTAAAATTGAAAGCAATCACTAAGTAATCTTAATAATTTTTTTATTTACTATGTAATACTTTAACCGTATTCATTAAAAATCCTTTTCAAATATGTATTATGTTAAATAAAAAATACTTAAAAATTGAAATTTCATTTCAGAATGTCAATGCTATAAGTTATCGAACTTTGCATGAGCTTTTCGTACAAACATCCAAGTTTAGTTGGATACTTGTTTCCGCAATAATGATTATTATGTAATTTATTTTCTCAATACATGAACATTCTTTGTTTTATAAATAATCAATTTTCAATATATTTGAGCCTTATTTTAAAAAAAACTATTAAGAATAAACAATTCACAAATGATTATCCAGTTATTTTGATCATTAGTTATCATATCAAGTATATTGGGAATCTAATAAATGAAAAAATGAGCTATGATACCGTTAACAGGGCTCGATCAAACTTTCATTTCACTGTAGCGCCATAAAACAATCTTATGAGCTTAAAAATTGTTCCTTTAATATCAAACCGCAAAAAAACCAACATAAAAGATGACAAAACAAACTATTAAAATGGGAATTTAAATGTAGTCAACATAAATAAGTTTCAGGTTACATCAAATAAAGTTACTAAATTCATTTGCTAATCATTAGAATTTCTGGATTCATATGTTAAAATGGATTAAGTCAGGTTACAGAAAATAAAGTTACTGAATTCAGATGCTATTATAAGATTTCTTTAAAAAAAAAAGAATTTGACTTTGAAAAACCGCAGTGTCTTAAGTTGAAATGGAAGCTATAGATTCATGACTCACGTGAGAAAGAAGGTGATGGGGGGATGAATCTTACTCAGTATGAAGAATAACGTCTCTGTCCGCTGGGTCGCAGAAATAGACATGATATCCCCTTCCTCATTAAGAAGGAAGTTAGTGTTCATAGTCAGCATTTTGGAGTTGAAATAGTGCAATAAATATGCTATTTTTTTAATACCAAGCGTCTCAGTATGTTTATAAGGCGCTGAGTTAAAACGCATCTGTATGACATTTCATGAAAAACTACCACCATTTTTCCCTTCATTCTTTACTGAAAAAAAACTCGCAATATTTACATTAAATACACGTTTTTTTAGTCATTACTGCAGATAAGCTATATCATGTGTTACTGATAGCAAGATACAGTCGATTCTAAAAATGATAATTTAAAAGAAGTGGGTTTCTCCCCCCCCCCCAAAAAAAAACATTAAGGCTCGAGGATTGTAGTGTTGCTATGATATTAGACTCTTTTCAAAAAATATAATAATTATGCTGTGTTTAATTTTTATAAAGAGCTTATGATTTTTGCTAGAAAAGATATTTATATATATTATGGTATATAATATTTATTTCTCTTATATTATATAATACTTTCAATTTTTTATTACTATTACTACTTCAAAGCCCTTTCAGGAAAAATAAATTTTTAAAATGAATAATAATGAAGGTTAAAGCAAATATATATCGAATATAATTCAAATATTTCAAAATATTCATCAAATATTGATAAAGAGTAATATATTGAGAAATATTAAATTAAGATGAATGTCAAAAATTAAACATATATCTCACTTCAAAAAAAGACCTATAACAGATGATGCCAAAAATATGGAGTACCATTAAAAAATGTTTTTAAAAATTAGCTCAGAATGCTACTTTTCTCAATATTTTAAAGTAAATTTGTATTTTGAAGCTATTTTACTTCGGTTTAAACATTCATCATTATTATTTAATGGAAGTACAAAAGAAATTTTTGTTAAAATGAGGGATAAAATAACAGAGAAAGATACGATATCAACTTCTTTCCGGTAAAAAAAGTTTGATGTTAAGTGTTAAAAGACTCTAAAATGTAAATTTGTGTTTTGATTTTTTTAAAGTAATTTACATCGTGATTTTTACAAAAATAGTATAAACTCAAATTTAAAACCATGTTAGATTGTTTTTAAACTTCTTTTTTCGATGGAGGACAAAAAGTTTTTCATAGCAAAGATATTTAGTATCGAGTGAAAAAAATTTTAAGTAATCGGTAGTTTTCATAATCATCATATTTCACCTTTAATACACAGCAGGAAGCAAAGGAAAAAGAAGCTTCTTTGTTTTTGAGAATTCCGTTCGCAGAAAATTTTAAAATTATTCCAAAGCCAATTTAGGGAATAAAATGTAACATATAATGTTCGTCGTGGATTTTAATGCAAAATAAAAAATATATATGTAAAAAAAATCTACAATAAAACACTAGAAGATAAAAAATCAAGAAAAGACAATGTTCGAAAAAAAAGGAGTAGAAGAAATGTGAAATTGGAATTCGTTCAACTTAGAAGAAATGGTCTTTCCGTTTTCTAATGTGGCTACGGACGCCATTTCGCCAGCCAATTCAATACTGCAGACGATTTTTTTTAAACTTTTTAGCGAGAACACTTTTTTATATTTCTTCTATTTCAACTCGGCTTCTTTATTTTTTGGAGTACACTCTTTACTTTTTTTTGTATATTATATATATATATATATATAATTTTTTTATTATTTTTTATTTTTCCGGTTCTGACTCCTTTATTTCCTTATACTTGTTCGATTTCATAAAAAAATAAAGACACAGGAGAAAAAAAATCCTTAAAAGAAGTGAATGAGATGAAATAACGAAACTAAAAGAAAGACGAAGAAGAAGAAAAAATACCTTTCTTGTTATCAAAAATAGCAAATATATACGTATAGAAAGAAATATATATAGATAAAGAGGGTATTACAAAAAAAATGCTCGGGGCACCACATATTTTTTTAACCTCCCGTTGATGCAAAATGACAAAAGAAATCTAACGGTGTCCCCGTCAAAGGTGGTTTCTGCCAAAGGGACTTAAGTAAAGATGATTGAAAGTGACACAGGAAGTAGTCTAAGCATTTTGTGTACGGAAGGACAGCTACTTTGAAGCGGTCTAGCTTAATAACCTTTTACACTATGGTCTAGGATTTAGTCTAGAACTACGATTATGTCAGGTTCTGCAACTGTGACATTTTGAGACAGTAAGCTAACTTTTAAGGTTTTGTAAGGCATTTCTTAAGACGATTGAAATTGAAAGAGACCCTATAAAACATTATATCTTCTTCTGCTTTTATGAGGATCATTTAACGTATGAATTATATAAAATCATTCTTATATTAGAGAAAAGATAAGACTAAGAATATTCAATTAAACTCAGATCTTATTTAATATTTTATAAATTTTAAAGCTCAGCAAAAAAGCTAATTTTATAATTCTAAAATAGATGACATAATAACTTGGAGACATTCAGCTTAAATCTGTATCTTGTAAACCAAAATTGCTTGGCAGTTATTTATTTTATTTTTCATTTGTAAAAACGTAAAATTTTATCCTAAAGTCTCATTTTAAGTTATAAGGAAAATTCAATAAAATTCCAAACGTAGGATCAAACATGAGAAAAATTCATGAGAATTTTGTAATTTAACCACTACTCCATCTCTAATATTCTCATGCAGGTCCTATATAACCACGTATCACTATTTAGCAATAAAACATCTTGTTTTTTTGGTGTGTATAAAATCGTAATTTGTTTTTAGAAAGATACATGTATAGATAAAACCAAGAAGAAAAACTTTATCTAAATATAAAAATTAATTTAAGTCATTTCCTAGATACAAAAATAAACTTGTATATACAAGAACTGTTTCTTTAAAGTTATAAGATTATCTTTTTAATTGGTTTCTAATTAAATAATTCACCAAAACATCTGCGCCACTCATAGTTATTAAAACAGAGTAAAATTAATTTTAATGCGGACTTTTTTGTCCACCTTCAACGATATTAGTATCCCCAAAAGCTACAAGATTCTACAATAGATGAATTAAACTTCAAGAAGAATGGAAGAAATAAAAAAATAATAATGTACAATAGAAGCTTAAATGCCTTTTAGATAAAGACGTTCAATAGATGATATAAATTTAGATTGACTTTCGTAGCCAATTGTGAATGATATCAAACAAAAATACATCTACTTTTTACTTTTAATACTTCATACTTAAAACAAAAAACCATACACGAGTTAGAAACACAGATATCACTCAATCAATAAACGTCTTATATATAAGGTTAAGATACTTAAGTAGAAAGAAAAGGAAAAAAGTTTTAAAAAAATTTAACGATATCTTAAATGTTCTGCGATTCTTAATCGCCGCTAAATTCTTCCTTCTTACTTCCAAGAGTTAAGAAGGAAGGAATTAACCTCTTGAGAATAACAAAAACTTCCAACACAGGAAGCAAGTCGCCATCTTGACAACAACAGCAACGACGACAAAAGTAACGGTCACGACTAGCCTTTCATAATGATATCATTCCTTCGGAAACTGTGTGGTATCTAGTCGTCAGACCTATCCTATCCAAACGTCCGGGTCCGTATTCCGGCAAGGCTCAAGAGTAAAGTCCGGAAATTGTGTTTGTAAGATCATCTCGAAAGAAGCAGGACAGGAGATGGTAGAAACTAAGGAAATTGACGGCACAACTAGGAAAGGTGCCAAGTGATGCTTTGTTGTAGTAGTGTCTTTTCATTTTATTCCGTATTTTTGTTTGAGATCATTCACATTTGGCGACGAAAATGGCAGTCAGTTTTTGTCAATCTCAAACGTGTTTCTCGGTGAAGTTTTCTTGTACCCCCGTATTTACGTCACAGGAAAACAGTCTGCATCAGCAGATTGGGATAACCTGGAATGCGAAAAGTATTTTTGGAGGATACTGACTGCTTCGCTGCTGCGTCTGCTTTTCACTTGATATGCTCATTAAATGAATATGTTTTTTCGTGAGTTTTTCTTTTTTTCTCTCTCTCCTCTCTTGCTAAGGTTTGTGAGCTCAAAGGAAAAACGTTTTTGTTCTGACTTCATAAGCATGAAATATTTGGATTAGTCATAGACGAATATAAGGTGACAACTGCTTTTCAACAAAAAAATGTTTAGAAGTCAGAATTACATTTAATATAAATATTTAAATAAAATATGAAAGAGAAACGACTTTAATGTAAACTATCTAAATTCGTGTTAAACAAATTTACAGTATAAACATTTATAAAAGTAATTGTATAAATATATCTCCTCATGAAATTGAGTTAGAAATTCAAGAAAAGGATGTTTTTAAGATCTTTAGTGATTCTCAGAATGCAAACTTTCTCTATTGTGAAAATAGAATTTTGGAAAACTATATATTTTCGACACTTAAAAAGCCAGCATAACAGCGTTACCATTAAATTGAAATTTTACATTTTTATATATTTTTTTTATTTTGCATTATTCTGTAATATGTAAAGAAGTCATAATCCAAAATGTCTATTAAATATCTTTGATTAAATCAAATATTTCATAAACATTCAGTTAATTAACTTCGCAATTTAATAAATTTTATTTGAAAAGGGAATTGAAAGTTACTATAGAAACATTCTTCCAATCAATAGATTAATCTTTAAACTATAAAATTTAGAAATTTAAGTCTCAGATCTCTCAATTCAAATAAAAAAAATCTCAGAAATAAGTAAATTTTCTTTGCTTCAACATAAAAGACTCTGAACCACTAACTCGTACAGTAATAATAATAAAATAAAAACAATTATTCTGCATTCTAATAATAAAAGCAAAATATTTCCATATTTATGACGAAACGTAGACAAAATAGACTTTATTCCATAGAATAAGCAGCAATAAATCAACAATATACAAGATTTGTTATAAAGATAAAAATACCACATTTATCAAAATATATTTCCTCTGAAAGCTAGAAACATCCAGGGTCTGAATATTTTAGCAATGAGAGAATATAATCGGAGAAAGTTAAATGATCTTCTGCAACACTCAATTACTTTTTATTCAAAATTTAAAATTAGATATCCTAAGTCTTTTAAAAATATGGAAATAATACTCAGCTGTATGTTTTTACAACTCATTTACGATTATTGAAAAGATAGTTGGACAAATTTGGACATTTAAAAAGAATAAGCAATAGTAATAATTGTCTAATTGTACAAAATTTTTTGAAGGGTTTTCAACGATTGTACACGATTAATTTTTTAAAATGCGTATAAGCGTATCATTTTTTAGTAAACAGCTATTTTTTTTAGTTACAGCTCACAGAAATGTCAAATGGCGCCAATCTTTTTCAATTATACAAGGAGAAAGATACAAAAATAAATGCCGGGAACATCCCTAGTTAAATTATTTTATGCTCAACGCCTGCTAGAACGTAGCGCCTAGATAACCGATTTACAGTCACAGCTAAATTATTGTATCAGTCGCAACCGCGTTAAAAATACGCCCCTCACAGTGATGCGAATCGAGTCACAGCAACTGTAAATAAAGTTGTAAATAAAACCTTAATTTACAGTGCGCTTATTCGCCCTCATCCGTTGTTTAGGAGGTGCTAGCGGTGCGAAGCAACTAAATAACAAAAGAAAAGTGAAGAAAGAAGGTTGTTGCTCTTGGAGATACCTCCAGAATTAGAATTTTCACTCCTCGGGCAGTTTTTCTTTCTTCTGAACCGAAGAGAGGGGCTTATTTCTATTGTGATTTTCTACCAGACAGAAATAGAATTTTTTGGCAGAACTAGTTTCGCCGACGAGCATGCTCTTGACGTACATTTTGTTCTCGCTCCTCAAATTTTTTCCCCAACTACTGCCTTCTTTCTTCTTTCTGCATATATCTCCCACCCTCTGGTAAATTATCTGTTCCAACAATGTCCCGACGCGTGTAGAGCATTCGATTATATATCCCATTTTCCGCCGTAGAAATGGAATTCCACATCCTGGAAGGGAACTCCTGAACACTGTGGACGGAAAGACAATTCCGTGGAATAAGTTAGTCACTCTAAATGGCGTAAAATTGAAAGACGATGACGCGAAATATTTTCTTTTCATTTTTTTAAACGGTGATGTTTCGATCATTTTTGGCAATGGAACGATTATTTATAGTTATGATGATAAAGGAAATAATGAAACACTCATTTTTCCTGAAGATTCTTTAGACGGTACATTTTTCTATAAAATGTCAAATTTAATCTAAATGCGATGAAACCTTTTAGCAGGCAGTTATTTTGCTCAAATTTTTGCTTTTACTTATTTATTTTACAAATATATATATTCTTAAAGATCTCTTATACATATTCTTAAAGAAAATTCATCGAACTGAACAATTTTTTCCTAACTTTGTGGTTCTAATATTATGAAAATAAAGATATGTTTTGAAGATTTTTCTCCCTTTATATTATATATATATATATATATACAGAGAGAGAATTTTCTTAAATTAATTATACCTTTCATACATTCCAAGATTAAATTATCTTTTATTCACACCTTTTTAAAAACTATAGTCTTTATAAATTCAAAGATAAATTGGCGATAATATCATTTCAATAAGAATAAACGAAAAATCTCAAAAGATTTCTTTGCATTATCCAAATAAAATTTTCCAAACTAAGTATTCCAAATAAAGTTGTTAATTAATTATTATATTATGGTAATAAGAATTCTTGAAAAATCTCATAAAAATTTCTTTCCATAGTAAAATTTTTCCAGACAAAATTTTAAAAATTATTAAATTATAGTAATAAGATTAAATGAAAAATCTCAAACATTTCTTTCAATTATCAGTTTTCCAAGTAAATTTTTAATTAATCATCATATCACAGTAACAAGAATAAATGAAAAAAATCTCATAAAACTATTTTCTAACTTCGAAGTATCCCAAATAAAATTTTAAGTAACTTTATTTTTTATAAATAAGTCTTATAATCAGAAAAGAGTATTGGAAATATTCTAATAAATGATATATTCTTATATATGAGATATTTTTAATAACTAATATTCTTTCAATTAAAAGAAATAACGTTTCAATGGTAAAACAATTTTAAATGCAGACATATACATTCAAAATAAAATTTTATATACGCAACGAAAGATTAAATCAATTATTTTTCATCCAAATATCTAATAAATAAATAAACAAAAACAAAATAATTGATATCAAACGGTCTAGTATTAACTCGTTTATTCTTTAAATTAACAAATTAAAATTGAAATAATCCTTTTATTTTTCTCCTTTTTTAAAATATGAAATGTTAGGAATAATTTATTAATTTGAATAACATCTTTTAGAAGGAAATTGTCTCATTAAACCCAAACAAATTAAGGTAATAAATGAAATGAAAAATTTCAGGAAAAAAGAAATAAATGGATATTTGTTCAGTTTACATAATCTAGTTGAAATTCTATAAAAAATGAAGTAGTTGAATGCCTTGATTTTGTTCAAAAGATAATTTTTCATGACAGATGAATAATTTTGACAAATAAATTGAAAACATTAATTCTCGGTTGGATATTTAATTTATTTCAATCCATTTCATTTCATTTGGACATGTATTGTGACAAAAGATTTTCTGATCAAAATGGGAATTGCACTGAAGTATTTAGAATTGTTAAATGAAAGCAAATGTAATTTGAGAAATGTGAATTGAAGCATGTAAATGCATCATATGAGTGAATTCTAACAATACAATTCAACGAAAACGTAGAAAAATATGAAGGACTTTATTTTTTAAAATATTTGTCTTTTTTTATTGGTAAGGCGATGATTTAATTATAAGTTTTTAAATATATTTTATGAAGATTGGATTAAAATACAGGAAGTGAAATAATTTATTTTCTATGACTTGACGATTTTCAATCTTAATATAATAATCATGAAAGTAAAATAATACTCAAAATAAAACTGCAGCAAAATCAATTTAATAAATAAAAAGGGTGAAAAGGTTATTCACTATAATTAAAATTTCTTTCAAAATTTTGGCAAATAATATGAGTATTTTTAATCGGTGTAAACGCAGAGGACATTATCCATTGTGCCGTTAGGGCGGTTGCCAAGGTCGATAGCAAATCGTTTTTAATTATCTTTGTCAACAATTTTTGCCAGTTGGAGTGTATTATTGACAAAATGGCGCATTTTCAGATTTTTTAGATTATTTTTTTAATAAAATTCTTTAGAATCAAGGTAACGTTGAGTGAAATTAATTTTAAAAAAATTATTACTCTTTATAAAAATAAAAAAGTTGAATTAATTTGTTAATTCACAGCCCTAAATTTAAAAAAAAGAATAAATTATGACTCGAAACAAATTATTACTATCAGTGATTTCTAAATGGAAATAAAGAGGCTATTTTACAAATTAAATATTATAAAATTATAGAAAATACAGAGTTTTATTTAAATAAAGCAGTCTTTATGTGCACACGGATACACTGTTAAACTTTACACTTTTCACAAATGATTTGAGCTACATAGATAACTATAGTTCAACAAACTCATTTCGTATAAAAGTATTTTTTAAGAAATCTTCTTAAATAATTATACTAATATAATATAATTAATAAGTAAAGTGAACATTTTTCAAAAGAAGTATCATTCAAATCCTTTAATGAACTTTCTTATAGCTTTGTACAATCCAATCTACCCTCTAAATTACGTAATTTATTTTGAATTACGTAGAATTCATCTGGTCATCTAGCCAATATACCGAAGTTAATATGTAAAATAAATAGTTGAGTTACAATTATTTATGTGGAGTATGTTATTTAAATTACCAATGAACACTTTTATGGCTTACCACACGCATATCTATAGTTGCTTCGTTATGAGAAATTAAAAAAGTTGAAAGTCACGAATGCAGTGTTTCCGTTCTTTTATGTGCAATATTATATTCAGAAGAGTGACCGTCGTTATTTTTGTATGGACAAGGTTGATATAGTAAAAAAAAAGCCTTTACAACAATGCGGAAGTCATATGTCCCTGGATTCCAGCTCTGTTATTCGTTTCTATATAATTATAAATAAAGCATTTGATAAACAAAGGAATATTGAACCATGAGTGAGATAATCAAATGTGAAAATATAACCAGAAAATTAAACTCAAACTTGATCATTTTGTTAACCTTAAGCTTTCAAAAAACTTTTTATGCCCGAGATTTTTTTGTTACTATTTATTCGCTGTTTTTCTAAGTTGGTGCAATTTCCTGGAAATGATTGAACAATAATAAGACTGCTTAGTATCTTATACGTCATTAAAAAAGAGATTTACAAAAGTAAAATAATATATATATTTTACTGTAACAGCGCACATTTTATTCTTTTCAGGTTTTTTAATAACACTTGAATTAAACAAAATGCATCAGTACCATGTTCTTTGATGATGGACACTTTAATAGAGCTATAATTCTATTTCTCGCTTTTTATAAATAAATAAAAAATTTATAATAAAAATTATGATACTATTTTATTTAATATTAGAGTAGACAAAAAAATTACTTCAAATTTCTCTGGAAATATTTTGGAAATATAATATTAAAGTATAAAATACATATGGGCTTTCATTAAAAATTAATTTTAATACATATTAAACTATCTATTAAACCAAACAGACAAAAAAATCTGAAGTAATGTAAAATATATATACTCATCATCTTCTCTAAACAGTTGGGCTGAATTCATCCAAATTTTGAGTACTTATTATACGAAATCTGATAACCTTTCAATATTTAACAAAATAGGAACTTTTTAAAATGGTATTTTTTACACTTTAAATTATTCTATAGCTATTTTATTTTATTTATTTATTTTTCAATTTTTTCCCATAATACACCATATGACAATGCCTTTTCTGATTTTTAATGAATTAATTTTAAAATTGATAATTCTGCCGCTGAAGCCACGACAACCTTTCTTATACTTTAGAGTTCGAAAACTGGATTTGATATATCAATATATTAAATATTAACTTATTGAGAAAATTATCATCATTAATTAAAAATATCTAATTTAATTGATTTATTTAAATTTCAAATAAAAGAAGACGGTAATTTTTTTGGATGGTAAATGGATATTGTATATTATAATTTTTATTCGAAAATATTTTTTATATTTAAAGTATTCTGAATAAAAAATTTTAATCCTGAGAAACACCAGGTATATCCTTAATTATTCAAAAATGTATGCCAAAATCTTAAAATATTTTTTAAAACAGAGTTTCATATAAATAAAACTATTCATAATTTTCCATATTCATTAATAGAATTTGTCATTGAAAAAATAAAATTTACATTCCATATTTACAAAAGTAAAATAAAATATTTTTGTTTTAGTTTTTCTTTCTGGTTTTAACTATTTTCTAATCGATTAATTTTCTAGAAATCTAAATGAATACTTAAGATAAAATACAAATCTGGTCATACCAATTTAAAAGCATATGTTTTGATGAATTGTAATAATGAAGGCTTTCAAATATTTATTTTACTGAATTTTTCAATGATTCAAAGAGCCAAACATAACAAAAATCAGTCTCGATTCTAAAATGGTTTCTCCTAAGCTCAGTAATAAATTCTGGCACAAAGCGGTTAGCGTGTTACCAAGAAAACACCGGTGATAATTCCTGATTATTATGTATGACTCACTTTTTGAATTACTTCTAAACATCTGCTTTCTTCAAAGCTTCAACAAAAGAACAGAAGGAATAAATAGTCCAAATCAGCAAATGTTGCTGTACTTTTGTACATCTCTCAAACGCAGATGTTTTTATTATAGGGCAAGGGGAAAGGAATAATTTTCCCCCGTTTGTTTAAGGCTTAGAATAAATGATATAAAAACAGTTTTTATTTCAGCGTTAATAAGGTTTTCTTTTGCTTTTAGGATGCGTAAAATACGTCAAAGCTTTAATGTGATTTTTTTTTTCTTTTTAGAGTAAATAAAGGCATCTTTTTTTCGTAGTTGATGTTGGGCTGAAATTTATGTTTTTTTTAATTAAATTATTTTAACTTTGCATTTTAAAGAACAGATGCAGAGAAAACGGTTGTATATATGATATATTTCTTCCTTCTTGTATCTTTCCTGCATGTAAGGAAAACTAATTTTGAAAATTAATTATTTAACAGTTTGTCTAATTTATTTTTTTAACTTGTTTACTCACACTCTAAATGTTGCACACATATAAAAATAATCTATGCCAAAATAATTATTCTTTAGTTTTGTGGAAATGTAAATAAGTAAATTCTGTTCCTAATTTCTTAAAAAAAATTCAAACAATAAAATTTTATTTTATGAATATTTTTTGAAATAATTGTCCCCCTCTTATTTTATACATATATTAAAAACCGTAAAAAAATAATTTTTCGAAATAATTTTTCTATAACCTCAATTTTTAGAAGACAGTTTAACCTCTTATTTCATGCAAATATTAAAAAATTATAAAAATCATTTTTTTTTAAAATTTACCTCATTCATTTCGGTGAAAAATCCATCTCTTATTTTATGCAAATATTAAAAATCATAAAAAGTTCGAAAATATTTTTTCTAAAATTACCTAAAGTCTTTTGGAAGTAGTTAACACTAAAATGTTAATGAATCAATGAAAATAAACCGTATAAAATATTTTGAACACATTAAATAATATTCCTTCTTTAATCTTAGCTATAGAAAAAAAAATTATCCCACATTTTTTACAAAAATTTTGATTAATATTTCTGTGATTGTATAAAATCTTGGCAATGGATAAAAATAGTTGTAAAATATTTTTGATAATAAAAAAAAAATTTAACTGCTTTGGTCCACGAAACATATATAAATCATAAATTCACTCGTAGTCTTTTATAAGTAATACATTTAGTATAATAATTTTTTTGCCAGTTCTTTTTAGAAACTATGGATCTTAAACAATAATTTGTGTAGCTATTATATAAATCTCTAGAATGTAATACAGATAAAACAGCAGATCGTGACATTTTTTTTACTTACGAATTGAAAACTTAATCTTTTGATTGCGTAATTTTTAAAATCATTATTTAGATACGCTGTTTTCAAAGAAATTCAAATATTTCTTCAAAGTGAACGGCTAGATTATATGAAAAAGATAATATGATGTACTAAAAATCTATAATCGTAAATCTAAACACTCTAAACAGTAGAAAACACTGGATACAATATAAAATGGATTGACTTTACACATGCGGAAATGGCAGGGTAAGTACCTGGAGGGTTAAGGATTAGTTTGACAAACAGATGTTTGTTTTTAGCGTGTAAATATCTCATTCACTTTATCTCGCCACAAAGGATTAATATTTTCGATCCCAGATCGAGTCCGAAATCAGATCTATAGTGTTCCCTACCTCATGACTCAGCTGAAGAGGAGTCACAAAATTCAGCGATGGATATTTTTGAATGGTAAATATTTTTCTTTCCTCAGCTGGGAGACTGTCCTTATATTTATATATCGACTTACTCGGTTTCTTTTTCGAAAGAGAAGCAGCAAGTCGAGAAATAAATGCGTCGTATTATGCTGGCCGAAATATTTCTTCCAGAGGGGGGAGACGGAGAAACCTTTAGCATCACTTCACGCCCGGAAGATTTTGACGTTTAAAAGATTTCCCGCTCGTCGGGTGACGTGGGGTGAATTCTAGTATTTCAAAACACATAGATTTTCTGCTGGTAAATTCTTTTTCTTTCTTTCAAATTGGTGAAGGAAATCCCAACCGTATTCTGCTGCGCCTACATTCTTTCAGAATTCTTCATTAGAAACATGCTTCCATTTGAATTTCAGTCTGCGTTTTTTGTTTGCAAATATGAGACAATGTTTTGACTGGGTGGTGATAAGCGTCAGAAGGAAGATAAGTGGAATGTTCTAAATTTGATTAGGCACATTCTTTTCAAAATTCTTCACAAACGATGTTTTTACTCATAACCGGTTAACTGTTTTTGACGAGTATGCTAGTCATGGAAAAAGTACAGCATTTTGCGTTATGATGTATTTATTTAATTACAATTATTAAATTATATTATAATTGTTATTACATTAATAATTATTTATTATGTTTATATAATAATGTTATATGTAATATAATATGTCATATTATACAATGTTTATATAATATGACAATTTAAAAACGCATTTTTCGAAGTGATTGAAACAATTGGTTGGTTAAATATGTTATTTCTCTATAAATTGATGTGTGTGCGTGTGAGGGGGGGGAGGTAATATAAATAACTGATTTTTTTTTCGAAATATGTGTCAATGATTTGACCAAATCATAAAAAATGTCATGTATAAAATGAATGGAATTTTAGTTTAACTATTCAAATTCTTTCCAAAACAATTAATTAACCCTAGCTTATATAACTTATGTTATACATTAGATATGTCTTAACATTTTGGTATAAATTTTACATCCGTATGTAAAAATGATCAAATTACTGACTTTTTGTAAAAACGAAGCAATGTTTTAGAGGGCACTTATAAAAATTATCGAAGCACAAATAAGTGGAATTTTCAAAATTTATTTCAACAAATTAACTTAATTGTGCGTTATTAGCATTTCATTATATTTTCAACAAAAATTAGAATATATTATTTTATATATTTTAATACTAGGCGAAAATATTATATAATATTTACATAAAAAATGACACAAATAACTGACATTTTTTAAAGTGATGTTCTTTAATCAATTTTCCAACTTAATTTTTTAATGATATTTCGAAAACATTCAATTATTCGGAGATATTATAATCTTTATTTAACTTCCATAAATTTCAAATTTACAATTCATCGAAGTTTTACTTGTTTTCTTAATTGTGGAAAATGTCACGACTTCTATTTCATACTTTTCTTTTTTTTAATATTATGAAGAAAAAAAAGTAATTGATATTATCTCAACTAACGTTCTCCCAAAGTTAATTAAATAATAAAATTTTTGAAATTATTTAGAACAGCAATAAATTTAAACATAACATCAAATATCAACTTTCACATTTAACATTAGACGACTTTAAAGAAAAATTCAATTTTTCAAATTTTCAAAATAGTACATAAAATTTTTTAGCTCGCTCATTTATAATTATTAAGCATTTAATTTATTAAATATTGAACTCTTAAGCGATAAAGAATCAACTAAAAAGCAAAAAAGCAGCTGAATTTCATATTTTAAAACATTCAATATTTTTTTTAAAAAAATTAGCTTAAATTATAGTAGTGAATACTCCCAACAGCTTATTTTCATTCTGGGTCAATGTTCTTTTACACCATTTCAAAATATTCAGGTTCTAATTTTGTGAAAGTTTACATTATCCGGATCTTCACATAAATCTAAATTTAATAAAGAAATATAAAACTCTTCAGCTAATTAAGTGCCAAAACTAACACGCAATCACTTGGGGTTCATCAATGAAGTGATCGCTACAAAGTATTTTCTCACATAACGTTTTAAAGCTTTTCGCTAACTATTTCCGCCATTAGATAAAATATATTTAAATAAGAATTTCCCTAACTACATGATCGTAGATTACTAAATCCCCGGCAAATGAGTAATTAGAATCTTCGAAACTAATAAGTTGCACAGTTTTCACCTGATTGGACAAGTAGTTTTAACCATCAATGAACCTGAAGAATTTTCTAATAAAAGTCTCTCAATTAAGATTTCTAGAATTTTTAAAGATTTTATTCAAGTTAACTCATATTTTTTTGTTTCAAAGAATTAAGAAAATATAATTGTATTTTAGAACAAATCTAGTTAAAATAATAATGACGAAAATTGTTTCACAAAACACACATCGATATTAGAAATACATTTTTTAACAAAAAATGATTATCGAGCTATATTTTCATTCTCATTATTTTAAAATTTTCAATAAATTTAAATTTAAAAAAATATTTAAAAAAAATTTTGTGCTTTGGAATTTGATTTTTGAAGAGAAAAGATTTTTAAAAAAGTCTGAAAACTAATTAATAAAACAAAAAATGCGAAAAAATACCTATTCTCAATCAATACAAAAAAAAATTGCACTAAAATAAGTAAACACATTTGAATAACGCAGAATAAGTATTATTAAGGCAAAATTTTGTGGCAAAACAAACAAAATAAAAATGTATTTAGAATACCATCTAATATTTGTTCTAACATCTTATAATATTGTAAAATCTTTTTCCCCTCTATAAGATGACCAATACAATTAAAATCCCCATATATTTAAAGTGTGTGACGTAATCTAGAACTAATAATAGTACTTGATATTTCAAAAATTATTTGAATGGTTGATATTATAAAATTTGTCTAATATACGATTTAAATTGTGAATATCAAACACGGAGAACTGTTGTTAGTTTATCTCCATTAAAATAATTTAATCAAATATAGTTGAAAAATAACAATAAGTCTTAAAAAATCGATTAAAAATCACATTATTTTACAGAAGTAATATTTGATCATTTTCTGTTCAATAAATTAACTGTTTTATTACATTTTTTGCATTAAAACTTAACTGTTAAAAAAATATTTGTAACGTAAGTGTCTAAAGATTATTTTTCAGTGATTGCAATTTACGACACTAAAACACATGCCTCGCGCTGATATAAAAAAAAAATAAATGAATGGTAGAATAACGAACGATATCTTCGAAACGAACTTTTTTTGCAAACTATTGCAGTACAGCAGTAGAGGAACGCCGTTAAAAAAGAAACTTCCGCTAAAAGTAGAAACAGGTAATTGACGATCCGATCCTGATTAGGATTCCCTTGTGCTTATAATGCCTGGAGGTGAGGCGAACACCGGGGTCTAACGTTGATCGCAAGCATGCAGGTGGTTCCATTCCAAGTACAACAGGAGACAAAAATCAAACGATATTCTGCAACTCATCCGTGACTATACTTTTTAAAATAAACTTTAATGAAAAATTGTTTTTAAAAAGCAGATGTTCAGAGTACAGCTAAATTAAATTTTTTAATTTGATTATTTTCTATTTTTTTTAATTAAATAATCGATATAGTATGTTGAAAACAATTTCTTTAAATATTTCGATTTGTTTGCTCTACTAGAATGAAAGAATTAATTCATCCGATTAGCTAATTATTATATTTGTAAAATATTAAATTAATGAGTTGTCATCAAGAACATACAAGTGACAAAATTCCCAACTTAACACAATTCCTATATTTCAGAGCAATATCAATATTAATATCAATATTAAACTTTAAAAAAATGCACAAAAAATCTCATTTTCACAAACATAATCCAAGTCATATTAAATAAAGTTTTTTAAAGCAATTTTTAAGTAATTTCAAAACCACGTTAATTTTCCTTTCGAATATTCATTTGTATACATATACGGTTTCCATTTAAATCCTCAATTTGAGAATAAGATATTTCAATGTAAAAATCTGCAAATCAGTTTTGATGATTAATCCACTTTTGATATAGAAGAAAACGAATAACGCTATTGCATTATTTTATTATTAAAACAATGCCTTAAATTCATCAGTGCATATTTCAAATACATTTTCTTTAAAGCCCCCTCCCTTCATAAAAGTGTCTAATCATGTAATTTAAATCTAGTCGTGTTTTAAAAATGTTTTCGATGTATTTAAATTCTTATACAGTCTAAAAATAATCAAATAAGTATATAAATTTATTATGATTTTACAATCAACAGAAAGTTCTAAGGAATTAAATTAAACATTTTAGACAATTTGCATTTCTTTCTTTTAATCAATATTTTTACTTAAGAACAATAAAAAAAATAAATTGATAGAACAAAAAAGTAAATTCTAAATTGAAATATGAAGCAATGATTATCAATCAAATATTCGATAATTTGAAATGAAAAATGATATTGATTTTGAGATTAAAAATATTATTTTAATTTGCAGGACATCATATCAAAAAAGGTGGCATTTGTACATTTCCAACTCAAAACTATTCATTATAAAATCATAATTTTTGATTGATTGTAAATTAAAGGTATTTTGCTTTCATGAATCTTTTTTATTTGGGTGTATTAAGTTAAATGAAGACCATGAAAGTTTTCCAAAACAAGATTAAGTGAACTAAACAAAGAGTTTATTTTAAAGCAATTGTAAAGTTTATCGAAGTCAATCATGCATTAACTTATTTTTTCATTTTATTTTAAACTCAACATCTGGCTATGAGTTTGCAAAATTGGCGGGAATTACAATACCTTCTCCGTTTAGAAAATTTTGCAGCTGCTTTGAATGTGCGTGGATTAATTATGTTTTCGATCCTGTTTGCCTCAACGATTTACTTTTAAGAGCAAACGACTCCCATAAATATTTTTAAAAAATTAATCATTGCTTTAACTTTTACGACTTATTCATTCACTTGATATTTCTCCTTATATCTCAGAACACACAAAAAATGAATCGTAATGTAATCATTTGCATGATCGTGTGATTTGATCTAATGAGAAAATTTTTAAATAATAATTTATCTTATGAATAAATTTGCTTTTTAAAAAGACCCATTTTGGTAAATAATAAAGTATGATTATGATACGTTATCAATATTAATTAAATTTAATCATCAATTTATCATCAATTTATATCTAATAATTGATTAAATATTAATATTATCAAATCCTTATTTAATTAATTATCTTTTTATAATAAGTAAAATTTAGATTTAAAATAAATATAAATAATATTTTTGTAATTTTTGTATAAAAAATGCTAACATTATAATAGCTCTTTAAAAATATACTAATGTAACAGCAGAACTTCATTTGAAACAGTCCAATATTGAGAAAATATTTACATTAAAACCTAATAATGACATTTTATGCTTCAGAAATCGATGTTATGTTAGTAAAGAATAATTCGAAATTTTCAGCAGTATAATCAATATATAAAAGAAATATGATTTCAAGTATTATAAAAGTAATTAAATAAGTTTAAAAAATTAAAATCAATGCCCTCATTAATAAAGAAAAATTTTATTTTATTTACTCTTTATTAAATAATTACAATCAATATAAATAATTTGTTAAAAAAATAGTGATTTTCTCAAGAACTGAACACCCATTCTTCATCTTCACGCAAAAAAAATACTCAAATCCTTGCATTTTACCGATTGAAATACTGCCTGCTGATTTCAGTTTTCATTACGTATTGCTAAAACTCAATTCAAAGTATTAAAAACTGAATTAATATTCAAAAGGTTATATTAACATTAAATGTTATCTACCAGCTTTAAAAAATGAGTTTGAACTTGAATGAATGAATAAAAAGCATTTTATTGACGACTGAAAACATGAATAAGATTATATATATATATATATATATATATATATATATATATATATATATAT
>JAOUZG010017606.1:1775986-1786838 GCA_026289955.1 Argiope argentata
ATATATATATATATATATATATATATATATATATATATATATATATAATAAAATTACTATTTCACACATGGCAATCAATATAAAGTTTATCTCTAAACGATCACGTTACATGTTGTAAAATAGTTCATAAAAATTACAAACTGTCTCATAACTTATGATATATCTCAGATATGGCATCAATGCACATGTTCATAGACTTCTAAGACAACCTACGGATATGAATATTACTGGTAGGAAAAGCCTGGCGACAACATAAGGAATATAATCATAAAAAATGGCGATCAGCCCATCGCTGGCTTTCACCTCACGTACCAATATCAGCAAAAAATATTCCTCGCCATTATCAGAGGGAAGCCTACGCTATGCAGTGTGAGAAATAACAACCATAACTATAACGCGTGGAACGCATAAATGAATATGTGTGGACAGCGAAATTTCAGCTGGCCGGCTACAGGAAAGAGTCAACTTGGAAATACGTAATATGAGCCTAATACAGTGGCTTACTGTTCAGGCAACGGATTGCCAAGAAAATATAAGAAAAAAATAGCCAGTTATTTGTTTTTTCTGGAGGTTTCCGTGATTCGGAGGCACTTGAGATGGTATTCTTCTAGCAGTTTTTGGATGTTAAGATTCGGTATTTTTTTTTCTCGTCCATCTTGTATTCTTTGCTTCAGTTTTTTTGGCAACTAGGGTGTATAGCATTTCCACAAGAAAAATAATCAGCGCATACTGTATGACCTTTCCTGTTTCGTTAGATATCATCTATCTGACTTTAAAAATGGATTTTGTTATATATTTTTTTCTCTCTTTCTCCCAATGTTAGCCTGGGTAGAAATGATTGCCACAGCCTTGGCTTTCGCACGCAAGGAAATATAATACATATTCCTTGACTGTCTTGTGTGGTAAAAATAGGAGTTTCTTTCTCTTTTTTTTAACGTTCCAAATGACACAGAGTCAAAAAAAAAAGAATTTAAAAAAATGAGGATAATTAGGCTCTAATTTTAGAAAAGAAGTGATGATATCTTCAAACTAATTAGCTGGTTCTCATGTGAAGAAACTAGTGTCACTTAATTGGACATTAAATTAGGTGTAAAAAATTGAAAAAAAGAACTATTGATAAGGTCAAAGAAAGAATGAAATGAGTCATTCTGAGGTGATTAAGAAAAACTGAGAGTGCGTTTCTCAACAAATTATTGAACAAGATAAGGCTACTTAAAAAAGTAAATAAATAAATTTTATAAGTAAAATTATTAAGAAAAAAACAATATTTTACAATAAAGAAAGCATGAAAGCAATAAAATATCCAAAATATCTTAATGAAATGTTGAATTATAGCCATTAAACCTTAAATAATGAAAGCTTGTTAAGCATGAAAAAAAAAGAATTAAAATTTAGAAATACAAAATTTCAGATTGATTTTTCCACCGAACATTGAACAAAACACAGCAGTATTTCAAATTATAGAATTTTCTAAATTTTCCATTGAAATTCGTCAATTGAAAAATTAAAGCTTTAAGGATATTTAGTTGCTTAAAATTCTTCATGGATACAAACTTGTTGGAATTTAAACAGAACTTACTTTAGAGCAAGAAAGAAAGATGCTTCGAGTTCAATGCTATAAATTGAGAATTTCTCACAGTATGTGCTAACTTTAATGAACAATTAACGGTATTAAATTTTCCGAACAATTTTATAGTTTTTTTTTCAGAAAATGTAAAAAAAGAAAAAAATTCTGCTCAGTCATATACACTATTTTCATTCAAACAATATAAAATGTAAATAATCTAAATAAGCCAACAAATCTTTAATTTATATATAAATCAGTTGATCTCCAGATTACATTACATTATTATAAGCACTATGTATTTGCGCATTTAAAAAATATATTCCACTCATCTTTTATAACACCTTCTTAAAAAATAAGTAACTTTATAGTAAGGTGCTGTTCGTAGCTATATTTTCTAATTGATTATTGCAATTTAATTATTAGTGTCATTTTGATCGTTAATAGCATTTTGACCATTGTAATTGAATTTAGAGTAAGGCAGTAGTATCTCTAGTAAATCAAATATTATAGCGGAATTAACTATTTCACATTATCTAAATTTCAACTGAAATTCATGCTGGGTTAGGGTCAAAAACTCTGGGAATCACAACTAATACATCATAACTTATAGTCTCGACAAATCCGTTAACAGAGCACGCCTATATAACGAGAATTAAGATCCTTGGCAAAAATTATCGCTTTTGATTTATTTTATTCTGTAAATTATGTTTAGACTCTAATTATAATAAAAGATGCTCAAATGAAGGATGTTTTGCCAACCCTAGCAGAAGAAGTGTAGGTCAAAGGTGGACCTTGGACCCCGGTGGCAGCGTAGATGAGGGGTCGGAGAAAGGAACAGAAAATAGGGGGGGAGGTGCACAGAAAGACGGGGATATTGAATTCGGCGTTCAGATCGTTTCTCAATTCTATTTAATTTCAGGACAATTGCAGTAAATTAAATACATTAAGTGATGACAATATACTGTCAATATTATTTTGCTTCTAAGGTAAAAAAAATGGATATTACATTGTTAAAAATGTCAAATGAGAACTTGGTAAAGTAACGCTCAGCTTTTGCCATTATAGAAGGTAAGAAGTAAAGTTTATTTACAGTGGTGACATTATGGTTTGCATAATAAAACATGAAAGGATCCATTCTCCAGAAGCTAAAAGTTGAAAAATTAGATCTTGTTAAGCTGGAAATAATTGAGACCCCTCATTCCGAATCGTCGGATATTGCATTCCAAATCGGATCAAATAAAAAATTCGGAACAATCCCGAATGATTCTAAATATCCAGAATTTCAATTTGTCCGAATTATTGATGCCCTTCCCTAAGTGTCTTACTTTCTCAGAAGAAAGATATTCCTCTTATTTTTAACGAGGTTTGGATGCTATTAAGTAATTCCAAAGTGTCAGTCATTTCAAATTTCTCTTATCTGTGAAATCGAACCTATCTTATGCCGGAATATATGAAACCATTGAATTCATTATTCCGGTATACGCGTATAACAAAAAAAATAACATTCGCAGGAATGATTTCATTGAACACTTATTATTTTTTTTCTGTATAATGTGGGAACTTTATGATTTTTGTAGTAAAAAAAAGTGGGAAGAAACATTCTTTAGAAGCTAAAGTTTAAAAAAATATCTACGGAACAGAGGGGAAACATTAAGCATTTCAAAAGAATTGGGGTCAAATACATGGCATTATTTTCAAATAAAAACAAATACAAAAGTGGAATAATCCCAAATAATCCAAGAAATCTGCAGCTTCAATTTATCCGGATTATCGACGCCTTGTTCTATGTTCTGTACTTTCTATGAAGAAATTATTTATCTTATTTACTTATTGAAGATTGTATACCTCACTGAAATTCCAAAGTATCATTTATGGTAAATTTATCTAATCGAACGACGTTTCTGAATGTCAGTTTCGGAAGCTTCATGTAAGAAATATTCCTTAAAGATTATATATTATTTTTTTAAAAATTATCTACGGAATAGTTGGGAAACATGGAACAATCGGGGACATTTCTTTGGAATTCGGGAAATGATAAAAAAAATAAGGAACAATCCCGAATAATCCAAGACATCTGGAACTTCAATTTGTCCGGATTATCGACGCCCTGTTCTATGCTCTGCACTTTCTCGGAAGAAATTATTTATCTTATTTACTTATTGAAGATTGTATACCACACTGAAATTCCAAAGTGTCAGTTATTGCACATTTATCTAATGGAGCGACGTTTCTGGGTGTCAGTTTCGAAAGCTTCATGTAAGAAATATTCCTCAAAAGCTAATATTTTTTAAAAAAATTATCTACAGAATAATTGGTAAATATGGAACAATCAGGAATATTTCTTTGGAATTCGAGAAATGATAAAAAAAGAAGAACAACCCCGAATAATCCAAGACATCTGGAACTTCAATTTGTCCGGATTATTCAAGTCCAATTCTATGTTCGCTACTCACACGGAAGAAGATTATATAACTGATTTACATATCAACTGCCAGGCAGGACATAGAAGTGCCATATTGACAGGAATCATAAATAACTCCAGCCTGTGAAAACTGAAATTTCCTTTGCTGAGAAACCGACTGCTTGGCGTGACACAGGCAAATCCACCGGCAGATGTGAGAAATAGCTGGAGGCGTAAACATCACTGAGAAGACGGTTACGTCGACAGACAAAAAAAAAAGTAAAAGAAAGATAAAAAGAAAAAAAACTTGTTTTCTTTATTGACTTTTCTCTCCCTTAAGCATATACACGTTTTATTTTGCTGACGACTTTTTCAGAGCATTTTGCGAAAACCTGTATGAAGTTCTCCGGCGATTAAAATAATCTTGAACGGTCTGGCGAATAATTAAGTAGAGGTTCTTCCTGGCAAAGAGAAAGTATTAAGACAGAAAAAAAATGTATTTCTTTTTATTGTTATTAAATGAGATAACAGCGTCAAACATTATTGGAGGAAATAGATACTGAAATTGATCCTCTCAGCGATTATGGACGACATTATGAAATGTCTTTGACACGGAAAGGGCATAATGGAAAATATCATTCAATTAAACTCTTTTAAAAAGTCTTTTCTCTTTATTTTAAAGTAAAAGATCTTGAACAGATGTCTTGAGGCATTTCCTGATGTGAAGTTATACATATTTCATAGATTGATAAATGTTAATTAGTTTAATTCTAAGTTTGATCCTGATAATCATATAAATGCAATAGGAGAATCGTATAACCTAAGTCATACAAATATCAGTCATTTTAATTCATTCAGAACATAATATAACGAATACAAATGTTTATTAATTGAATAAGCATCATTAAGATCAAATTCTAACATTGTTTACAGAAAATAAATAACTTTATAGCAATGTTAATAATTCAGTTCATTTAATTAATAACTTTTTTGGAATGCTAAAGGTTGAATAATTCAATTCTGATTACTTATTAAAAACAAATAAAATGCAAATCTTTTTGAAATATATATATGTATATATATATATATGTATACCGGTACTAGTGTTTTTTGTAATACAATTTGCGCTGAAATTCGTACGTATGGCATTTCCTCCATCCATGTGGAATTTAAATAAATAACTCATTTGCATGCGTTATTTCAAAGAACAATTCCCTTCAAAAATTTAACATTCCAAACCACAACGATATTTCCAGGGAGGGAGAAAAAAAGAACAAACCACACTACAATAATGCAGGGATGAATAAAAAAACAAAACAAAAGGAGGAACACATAAATTCCACTAAAATGGAAGCAACTTTTCACTTCTCCGGAAAAAAAGTTGGACAAAAAGTTAATTTAATTTCCCCCCGAAGATAGTGGTTTCAGAACGGGGGTCACCCAATCCCTCCCCCATAGAACGTCTATTAAGGATCACGCGCGCAACAGGGAAAGGGAAGGAAAGGATCCCACCCCCATTTAAGGGGTAGGTTCCCTTTTCTGTATTTTTTTTCAGACGATTTTTTCTTTCCCAATTCCACCCCTTATATATCTGGGGCAGGAAACCAAACGATCTTTCTGTACAATTTCTTTGAGTGTCGGAAGGAGGGGGTGAACCAAACGGAAAGCCGCATATCGCGACTCGTCGCCCACCCCCACTTTTAGGCTTTCTTGGGGGATCTTGTCGTGCAAAAAATGAATAATGGAACACCTCATTTTCCTACATTTTGGTGTTGGGACGGGCAAGATTTTTTCAAAGGCTGCATGTTTTCTTTTTTTTTTTTCAAAAATTTTCATAGATATTCTTTTCTCTCTTACGTTGGTGCTTTGTCTAGAGACACCCTTAAGGCATACAAAAGATGTCTTTCAAAATACATATCTTTTGCAAAGGAAATTATTAACGTTTAAATAATAAAAATAGTAATAATTATATTTTTCCTGATTTTGGATGGGACAATGCAATGTTTAAACGTATTCAGCATTCTTAAATTAGAAAAAGCAGTGGAAAAAGAAGACGAAAGAATGAAATAAAAAACTTAAATAGGAATTTTCCTACACTGAACGTTTTTAATTACGATACTGTACAGTGAAATTTAAAAGACATGTTGATATTTCAAAAGGATTTTATAAAATATAAATGTATTCACTCTAGATTATAATTTGGTTCATATTAAAAGTTAGCGTAGTGGTATCAAAATAACAGCTAAAATTTATAGAGCAATGATTCATTAGTGCTAAAAATTAGATTTTACTGAAGAGAGTGAAAGAAATATTAACATTCAAGTCAAAGTAAAAAAAAGACACACTAAAGTTAAAAATTGCCTTTAAAATAATTGTGTTTTTTTATTTAAAAAATGTACGAAGTTAAGGTCAAAGATATATAATATGATGTTTCCAATATTGTTTAAAAAATTGCTTTACTACTAATAATAGATACCTAATTAAAAAAGAAATAAAAAGCTATTTGTTTTAATAAAATTAGTACATGGTGGTTTCAAATATTCAATTCAGATGAGAGAATCGCTATAGTTTATTTATTTTTAAAAATAGTTATAGGATGAAAATAAGGTACAGAAAAATATTGATATATATATTTTTAAATGTTTTTCTTCTCTTTGGAGATTAAAATTATCAGGAGTTTGCAAGTAGCTTCGTCTAAAATTTTTTTTGTAAAACTAATGCACAAATCGAAGGCTTTGAGAAAGTGTTACTATTATTATTATTTTATTTTAAGAGTTGTAAAACTCTTACAGAATAGTATAACGAGCTACTGAATGCTTTGTAAATGCTTTTTTCAAAATAAAATATTTTAAATGAGTCTATTAAATTCAAAAGTTGGCGTCTACATTCAGGTAATTGGTGATATATTTAAATTCGAAAAAGAATAGAGTTGAAGCAATTACGGAAATAATGCTTAAAATTAATAAAAGTAGTTCTTTAGTAATGAAAAAAGACGTTGTTTTAGCACATTAATAAAGAAATACTGCTTTAGATATAAAGTCTAAATTACGCTAAAATGATTTGAAATAAAAATAGTTTTTATAATTTGGATAAGATCACGGAATATTATTTATTTATTTATTGCTTATTTGTTAGCTACTCTAATATAAACTAGCAAAAATTTTATCTTTTGTATGTATTGTCATCTTATTTTGTCATTTCATCTAGTGTTTTGTATAAAATTTCATCTGTTGTAAAAATTTTATTTTTCGTACCATTTAATTAATTCTATGTGAAAATGAAAGAAAAATATTTATTTAGGTAATTTATTTTAGATTATAAACATATATTTTAAAAAATGAGATATTTACTAAGAATATTTGAACTCTTTTATTAAATCTAATTATCACTATCAGAAATTGAACTACTTTTAATTTCTTTTTTTCTCAATTTCTACTTTTAATTACTCAATTTCTTTAATAACTTTATTTTAATTTTCTTATTTAAGTTATAACAAATTATGAAATATGAATGATTTGCAATATTGTTTTATATAATAAGCCTAATAACGCAATATTTCTAAAAGATCGTTAATTTTTTTAAAAAACAATGTTGAGTTTTCAAAATTCAATAAAGTTTATCCATGATAGCCCTATAAATAGTTATCAATAAACAATATTAATAATTTAATAAGATAGTCGATAATTTATAATTTGATAAGATAATCGAAATAATCGATTATAGTGTAAGTTTGTAAGGTTTCTATTTATTTATTAAATATTCATCTGAATTGAGGTTAAAGTAATGTGAAATTAAAACAAATTGGAAATATCAATAAAAATATCTTTTTCTTTAGAATAGAATAATGGAGAAATACTTCTAACCACCTCCGTCTAAGATATTATTCAAATCTCTATAACTCGTTCCAAAAACTAAAGGAACAAAACAGATTTAAATAAAAAAAAAAGAATTAAAATGGAAAGAAAAAAATAATAGACTGACCTTTAACACCGGCGCAGCAAACTGCGAGGATTAGTATACACTTCCATGAAAACGCTCTCTTCATTTTGAAGAAAAATATCATCAAAGTTCCATCAATCTAATGAAGATCGAATCGAAAAATTGGTACAGATTGATTGAAGAAGTTAACTGGAGAAAAATCCTCGCACACCTCCTACAAAAACTAACACAGTAGCGAATATAAATACGGTTCCCGGTGATGCAGAATCATACTTCGGAATTCTTTTTTTTTATGTATATATATTATGCTTATGTAGTATGTATACAATCCGATGGGGGAGAGAAAACACAATCTTCTATTATACAGAAAATTGGAAAGTTATATATCAATCCCGTGGCCTTTTTGACTTGTTTATAAGGTCAAAGCCGAGTTTTAGTTTCGATTTTTCACACATTTGATGTTTACAGAAAACACACAAACACACTTGTATTCCTTGACGGTGGGGGTTACCGCCGGGTTGCCAGTTGCCACAGTTCTGAGGTTCAACACTTTGCCGCTTCTGCGTGCGGCCCTGAACTAATCTTGCGGAGAAGTTGACTTCACAGCGACGCAATGCTAGATACCCAGCGCCCTCTGTTGGTCTTTAAATCAACCATTAAAGCCCGGCCAGAACCGTGGTGTTATGAAATCTAACCTTTCGCACGATAAATTCGGTGAGTGATATTCGAAAAATAAGAAAACAAAAAAGCCGATGTAGTTTCTGAACCTAAACGTCACACTTTGGGCAGGAGGGTTGTGGCCTGGCCACTCTGCTATGTTGGATGTAGGTCCGATTTGGGAATGGGGGGTGCAGTGTTATTTGGTCCTGGGAAAACACAGCAGAGATGGTTGGTGACAAGTTGATTCACTGTAAAGCAGCGACGCCAAGCGGGCTTGAGGCGACGCAAAATAATTATTCCAAAACCGGCCTTCAAACAGAGCGATGTGACTCATTCTAGTAACAAAGATAATGCGGGTGTTGCAGAAAATGATTTATTTTCTTTTTTTTAATTCGTTTCTTTTCTTTTCTGTTGAACGTAAGGTGTTCATTCATATCAAAAAGAAGAAGTCGTTGAACTCTGGTATTCGTTAAAAATCAATAAAAGTAATTGGAAGAATAAATTTTCGAATTAAAAAATCTAATGGATATAAAGTGCTAATTTAAACATAAGTGCCGATGTTTTATGCATTTAAGGCTTAATTAAACAGAATAAAATAAGCAGAAATCCAACGCATTCATTAAATGCAAAATCGCACTGCAGAGTTAAGAAATATTTATTTAAAATTCACAATCGAATTTAGGATTCTTTCTGTTGTACAATCTATAATTTATAAAATTAGGGGGGGGGGAGAATGCTTTTTGGAGTATGAAAACATTCCAAATGAAATAAATAAATAAATATATAACATTTTTACGTTAATTTTTTAATAGAACTTCTTACTTTAAATTAATAGTTTTATTTATAATATTTGAAGTTCTTAAAAAGTTTTTTGCAAAAAAAATTAATTAATTAAAAATTATATTCGATTTTAAATTTGTCGATATAAATATCGAACTTAATCGACATAAAGTTCGATATTAATATCGACAACGATATAGTTCGATATTAAGCTCGATATTAAGTCGAATTTATCAGGATAAACATTTCAAGCAGCAATTAATGAAATAGTTACTTATTTGCTTAAATAAACAAGTATAAAAGAATTTTTTGAATTTATTAATTAGTTTTTTCACTTGACATTTTTAGAAAACTTACAGAATTAAAAATTATGAAAATTTTAGAACTCCGAAATTTATTTGAATGTCCATATATTTCCGATATTCCCAGTTTAGGGAAATTCGGAAATAAATGTAAAGATTCAATGTACAAAAATAATATAAGTAACATATTCTATACGGAAACAAGATGGAATTTAGATTTAAATTTTTTTCATTCGCCACTATTTATCAAGCAAGAAATATAACACAGTTTTTCATTCAAAAGCATGATCGGAAACCTCTAAATTGGAACAAATAGCAAAATAATACATTAATAATACATTAAAATTTTTTTAACTGGTATTCAGAACATTTTATTTAAATATCAAACATTGAGACATTTTTAATAATAATTTTTGCTTATAAATATTAAAATTAAATAAAAAGAATCAAATTCATGAAATCACGTAGAGTCGCAATTCGGAATTAAAGAAAAATTAAGAAGGGGATAAATAAACAGGAATTAATTATTTTAGAATATTGCTACATGCTGCTAGATAAAACTAAAAATAATTTAATAGAAAAAAATTCTTGTAAACCTCAGAATGAAAGAAGTAGAAACGCAATAACATAATAAAGAATTTGTTAGAAAAGTATAAAAATTATTCTGAAAAAATTATGGAGGAAGTTATAATCAGAGTAATCCATCTCTTCTGAATAACTTCTACATATAAATATTAGAAACATTGTAAAGAAGAATTACGAAAATTTTACAAATTCGTTTGAAATCAGGACTAAATAATAAAAAAAGCAATTTTTTTTATATCTGTATTTACTGATAGTCAATATCAATTGTCAATTTCAGTCAAAAAATTTTGTCTCAAACCTCAAAACTGAAACAAACAAATAAAAATAATAATTAATAATGTATGAAAAAGTTCAATACTTTACAATTACTAAAAAAATTAATTGAGGTACTCAAAATAACTTATATAGTTATAGATTATACAGAATTTTTGATTGAAAATATTTGAAAGATCATAAAAAAATAAAAGTTGTTGAAACATTTGAATTTGTGAACCATGTATGTTCAACACATGAATTTAGGAAACATGCATGTTGAAAAATGAATTTATGAAACATGCATGTTGAACACATAAATTTATGAAACATGCATGTTGAACGCATGAATTTATGAAACATGCA
>JAOUZG010017606.1:1786848-1799254 GCA_026289955.1 Argiope argentata
TGAATTTATGAAACATGCATGTTGAAAACATGAATTTATGAAACATGTTCAACACATGAATTTACTAGAAATCACGATTCAATAAACCAAATTTTAGATATTGCTCTATTGCTTTTGCTATTAAATATGTTGTTGTTTCTAATGGCACTTGCCATGGACCGGTTGTCAGCGATTTTGATCCGAATAAGTTTTTCTTGTTTTGAAGTAGCACTTATTAGGGCCAATAGCACGTTTAGCTACACACTCAACACATTCGTTTGCACAACCCCCTTTTCACAGGAAGGCACAGTCACACTCTTTACACACAGAACACAGAAGAACAACCATGTCCGAACCGGGACTTGAACCCGAAACACCCAGATCAAAATTAAGACGCCGGCTCTATTAAATATTGTTGTATGTACTAACAAAACAAAAGGCAAAATACGATTTCTAAATTCTAATTAAAAATTAAAAATAATTAAAATGAAATTTAATTAATTATTTAAATTAAATTAATTTTTAAGAACATTCTTTTATTTAAAAAAATATTGTTTAGCATCTGGCTAGTGCTATAGTGCTACAATGGACTGAAATAAAGAAAACAATCTCAAATCAAAGTTTAAAAAAATTGAAAATTTGGAACACTTGAAAACTGTTAATAAAATTCAACTACGCAGTTTGTTCTCGTGATTTTTTAGTATTTCAATCTATTTGAATGGAAATCTTTAAATTTAGTTCATTTTTAAAAATAAAGTCATAAAGTTTTAAAATTTACGTTAGGAGTATAAAGCCTCCTAAAACATGTACTTAGTTCCTTTTACAGATTAAACTCTAGTAAATTAATATGATTGGAAAATTAACAACTTGAAAACTAATTAGAATTTCCGAAAATTTCTTCATGTGCTGTCTTTTGTGTCACCAACTTGTAATTTTTAAAAATCAAATGAATTGAAATTCTAATTTTTTGAAACTAGAATTGCTACCGAGATTGGGAATTTTCTAATGAAATAAACGTTTTGTTGAATCAATAATATTTATGAATTTAATCGGTACAGAGATTATTTGAGGTTATTATCTATTTTCCCAGAATAAAATAGGAAATTTTTATTAAGAGTGTAAAGAAGTTGATTGCAAGAATTTTTAGGGAATTAGTTGTCATTAATAAAAAGAGAAATACATAAAAATGATAACTATTTAATAAAATAGAAAGAAAAATAATAATGAAACGCATTCTCAACCCTTATGATTCATGAATATCTGTAATAATATTTAAATGAACTTTAAACTTCCTTGAAATAAATTGTCTCTATAATTTAGCCATTTATTTTTCTCAAAATTGTGATTATTTATAAGTAATAATAAATTTATTTGTGATTATTTATAAGTAATTAATAAATAACTTAGTATGGATTTAATTTCAGTAATATTTTCTAAGTTTTAAAATCGATTTATTTCAATTTATCATTGCATAACAAATCAGAAATCATATTTATAATATTAAAATGTTCTCTTCTAATGTATACCTGTTTTGAAAATAATAAGAAAACTGAAATATATATTATTCTTTTTAAAATATCAAATTTATGAAGTTATAAAAGATTCGGACGAATGATTTTTAAAACGAAATTTGTTGTACTAATAATCCATTTCCTAAAGTCTGACTTTTTCTTCAACGTAAGAAAATGGCTCTCTTTTCTTTCCTAGTGTATTTTCCAGTTTTACGAAATAATAATTGTTTCGTAACTTTAAAATAAGACTATTAAGATTGAAAAAAGTACTTCTTCCTTGGTTCATTAAATACTACTTAAAATGATTCTTCAATATAAAAAACATGGAATCTTCTATAGCATATTTTTATTTATCTATAAACGTTTTAATTTTTAAAGAATTTACTGTGCAATTTAATTAAGTTAAGGTTAGAATCAAAATAGAATGATGTTTTCTTGTCAACTTTAATATTCATTTTTATTGATTGTTAAACTTTTGTATATTAACTTATTCTTGCTTCCCACCATAACAATTCAGAAACAAAAAGAATTCGTACATTTCAAAAAATAAAAATACTACTTATAATAACAAAGAGAAATGTGTATGGATATTAGGATTCTACTAAAATGAACGCTTTAAAGATCTGTCAAATTCGGAAACGATATATTTTGAACGTGGGAATTCGCACTTCAAAAATATACTTTTTGAACCTACATTTAATTGCAACTAAAATGAGATTTTGGAGCTTTCTTATGAAAAATGTCATTTCACGAAATTGATTTTTACATCATTTAAAAAATGATAAATGTATTCTTGTTGAGGAGGATAATTTAGTTGTCATCGAAATTTTTTCTAAATATTGACAATTTTTTTAAAAAAATCCTTAGCTTTCACTACAGTGAGGAAATACAAATTCTTCTTACAGTTTTAAAAATAAGTAATCACATGATTTTCTTCCAGTGTTGAAAGCTAAATCACAAACTGACTACTCTAACTCGTTGGAAAGCACCCTGAAAAATTTGAATGACCGGACCGCCGCAACGAAAACATCAGATGACAATATAGTCGAGTCCTAGATTAAGAATCAGCACCCACGGTACAACCCTTCCCTAAGGCAGTATGCCCCGTCATCGTTGTGAGGATCTAGACACTCATCTTTTCGTGTACTCACAAGTGATGAAAATCAATCACCATACTGGAAGCTTCTCATCTTCAATTATGAGGTCCCTCACCGTGAAAAGAGTTAAAGTCTAGAGAAGAGACATTCTTCTTATTCCCCAATGTCCAATTTCACGCTTCTAGTTCGGACTCCATAAGTAGGTACCCAATAATTAGAATAGGTATAAAATAATTTAGGACAAACATAAAATCAGGCATTAACTAATAAAATTTTCGTGATTTACAATCGTTTGATTTTTTTTTACTTATTTATATTATCAATTGACATCTGTACCAACCACCAACTATCATATATTTAAACCCTCAATTATGCTCAACATATTTTGTATGGCACTTATCCATCAATCCAGTGGGACGGAAGATTAAAATACGCGGAGCCCAAGCGCTTCCACCCCCATCCCCAATCATCATTGCCCTTAAAGGTATAGAAATAGCACATATTTAATGTTTTTCATAGTTTGATACTTAAAAACACTCTTTTGAAGGTGAATATGAAGGCCAGGACGAACTGGAAGGTTGTCAAAGACGACTTATAAATATTTCTTTGGAGACTAAATGCTGTATATGATGAATAAAGTTTACTTGCCGCATTTGGCGACTACTAGTTTTGCGAAAAATGTAATTTGTCTCATTTCCAGTTTCATATACGTAGTTTATTCTTCATATGTCCAAGAAATATTTTCAGAAATAGTGACAGACATCGAAGTCTTGTTTTTTTTAATAGCCCTATACCTCTTTTGTTTTCTTTGATGATGTAATGTCATATTAGAGACAGGCCCAACAATTCGTAATGTTATTAAAAATAAAACTTTAGGGAGGTTCCTTTATCAAATTTTGTCAGAATTGTAGATGCACTTCCTTATTTTTCATGCAAAAATTACAGACATATTAAACATAATCCTTCTTCTTTAGTTTACAGCATTAAAAGAAAAGTAAGCGATTGAATATTTTACAAAATGATGAAAATGGTTTGAACTTCAGCTTAACAAGGAAAACTATAATTAAAATTACACTAAATTATTTTCTTTAACTACCAAAATACCAAAAGAAATACTTAATAAATAATTTGTATCGTTGAAAAGACAATTTTTTTAAAATTTTAAATGTTATGAAAATCAGTTTCCTGCAAGTATAATATCCAGACTTAATGAATGAAAACGCCTATATTCTAGATTAAAGTTACCTGAAATAAAATGATTAAATATATCAATTCCCTGATGCCCATTCTCATCTTCCAAAATGTATTTACACAAATTGGTCTGGGTCACATAGTCTGTCCTGAAAAAAGTCAGGACATTCTCCTCATTCTCCATTTTATTAGTAGATTATTGAAAAGCCGATGATGAGCACAAAAATACTTCTCAGGAATTTTATTTCTATATTTTTATAAATCTATTTCAAAAACTGAAAGAAAGCATGAAAAATATTAAAGCTTCCATGTAAAAAAAATAACATTTTAAACATGATGCTTCTTTATAAATTACACATTATTTTTAAATTGTGAGATGCAATATCAATGATATTGTAATCGTTCATAATGATTTCTAAAACAGATAGTTCGATTTTCAGCTTCCAAATTTGAAAATTAAACTATCTGTTGAATGGCACGTGGTTATTCCTTTGCAATTAGATATTCACTAAAAAAGCAAAAGTTTCCAATCTTTTAATTAGACTTCATTTAATAAAAATTAATCGAAATTTAATTTTTTTTCATTCTGTGCTTTCTGAATTATTAAAATAAAAAAATATCATTATACCACTCTAAAATTCAATATACAAGATTATCAAGGATATTAATTAGATATCTATTCAAATTTTAAGCTTATCTAAATTCAGTCCTAATGATAAAGAAACATTATTTAATCTAACTAAACCTTATAAAGGGAAAAATTCCATTCTTTTGTTATCTATGTTATTTGAAAACAAAAATTCTGGTTTTCTTGTTCATTTAAAATTATCTAAGAAAAGGAACTATTGATTTTCTTTGAGCATTAGCTGCGTCTTTGCGTGGTTTGCGAACCACGTCATAAACTTCAAAAAAGAATTTCCAGAACTAATATCGAAGCTCATTTAAAACCTCAAGTCGCAAAAACATTCACTTTAGTTATGAATTATGGTTATGATAATTATGATAGCATTCAAAATTAAAGGGAAAAACGACTTGATATCCAGGAGACGCATATTTCAAGAGAAAGTCGTGCAAATACAATTAAACAAAATGCCACTTAGTATCTATTTTAACGAGGATCATTATCCCAGTCTCCATTTTTATAAAAAGTTGATGAACTCTGATAGTTATAATTATAATAAAATATAATTTGCAATTTCTTAGCTTTGCAAGTTAGTTGATTTAGCGTAAAAGGGGGAAAATTTGTCATAATGTCATGAGAACTTGGCAGCCGGTATCAGATCAAAGACAATATTTTTTTGCTTTTAATTCTTTTAGTTTAAATTTCTCGGAGTTTAATTTAATTATTGCCAATTAAAACTATTTCCGTTGTCTAAGGAAGGCTAATTATGTATATCCGTGTTTAAACGAATGCATTGTTTTGCCTTTATGGTAATATGTATATCATGAAGTTCATTTTGCATATAAGAAGATTGACAATCCGCCTACAGAGGGATAATGATACAATTCAACTTTCAAATATGAGTTGAATGTTGAATTCTCGATTTTTCTTTGAAGTATGTAGATAATTAATTTTGCAAGGAAAAAACATTTCAAAAATTTTAATATTGTTATCAAGAATTAAGATCTGCATTTACTTACTTTAATAGAACATTTTCTTTCTTGAACTTCTTTACATATTTTGATTTTGCATATTTGAGGATTTATTTATCGTTTGGAGACGTTTATTCGGTATGCTCTAACCTTTATTAATTTTTGAAGGAAGGAAATTTCAAAACTTTTGTTATTTTATGGTGAATTAATAATTTTTTAAATCAAGATTTGAGTTCCGTTTTTACTTACGTTAATCAAATTTGTTTTTCTTCAACTTCTTTACATATTTTGAATTTGCATATTTCATGATTTAGTTATCGTTTGTAAAACGTTTACTCTTTGATTAGCCTTTCAAATAAACACTTTCTTAATTTTTCAAGGAAAGAATTTTCAAAACTTTTAGTACTTTTATCAAGACTTTTATCAAGTATTGTTATCAAGGTTTAAAAATACTAAAAGTCTTGATTTAATTAATTCCAAATTTACTTACGTTAATAGAATATATTTTTCTTCAACTTCTTTACATATTTTGAAATTTTCATATTTAATTATATAGTTACCCTTGATATCAGAATATAAAACGATATTAACCAAACTTTCTAATTCGTTTCATATAGAATTACTCAGTAACAAAATTTCTAAAACTTTTCTTAGCTAAGAAAAAATTATGAAATCAAAAGTATTCTGTAAAATCATAATTATGCTTCAAAGAAATCATCAGAAAATGTATATTAAAGTAAGGAAACCTTATAGGATGCGGATAATTCTATAATTATTCGCAAAAAGAATATCAACTAAATATGTAATTATAAAACACAGCCATTTTCAATTATTTGGCTATCATGTAAATAATATTTATACAATTTCCTTTTTTGGTAAACTGAATAAGATACCGCAAATAATTCGCAGCACTGATTATCATAAATTATCCAAATGATCAGCATTGATTATCGTAAATTATCCAAAGGATGAGCACTGATTATCGTAAATTATCCAAATGATCAGCACTGATTATCGTCTGATTGAGTAAGTTCAACCAACAGTTTATTGAGGTGATTAACTCTATCAAAGAATTACTGTTCGGTTACTCTTTAAATTATTGATTGAAATGTAAGAGATTAAATAATTCTATATTGAAATGGAAGAGAGGAATTTTACTCCGACTTATAGTTTCCACATAAAATCAGCCGGAGTGATCTTCTCCGGCATAACTTTCTTGTGTATTTTCTAATACATTTGTCATTTCAGAGAACACCTCGTATGGTATTAGCTTAAAATAGTTAAGAAATCGTAACTTTTGGAACAAATTTAACATTTTTACTAAATTTATCATTTCAACTTCGAAAATAACATCTGCAAGGAGAATGATCCATTATCAATTTTTTGCTTCCTGGATTAGCGAAGAATTTTGGAAGACCTGAAGTCTTAGATGACCTCGCGTAGTTAAAATATGTTTCAGGAAAAAAACCTTCCCACTTAATTGTCTTAATGTTGCTACTTTAAGAAAATAATGCCTTTACTCAATTAAAAAACCAATCAAAGATCGATATTCTGCAGCTTAATCGATTTTAAAAAAGGATTTGAGCAATGCATTTAAATTTTCTATACATTTAAAACTGATTTAAAAGATATATACATAATTTACAAACTATCTCAAAACATAATATGACAAATGAGTAAAGTTTAGCTATCTGATATTTTCATCATGGTAATTCTGGGGGTTTATCATCACTTAACTGCATCAAATTTTTAGTTAAATCAGTCTATCAAAACATGCGCATGTGAATCTGATAACTCATCTTTGTAATAAGCCATAAGTATAAGATTCAATATGTAATTTTGATATCAAAACTGTAGATATGATCAGCATCAAATGTTTGACTCAATAGGCTGACTGATTTAAATGTATATGATCTTTCTATGCATGCGCATGTGAATTCAATAATTCAAAAGGGCAACAAGTCAAATATAATAAATTCAATATGTGATCTTGATATTAAAGATGAAGATATGTAAGATCAGCAGTAAATGTTTAATAAATGAGCTTATTAATTTAAATATGTACATGTCTTTCTATACATGCGTACGTGAATTCGATAGATCAAAGTTGCAACAAATCATTTATATAAAATTGAATATGTGATCTTGATATCAACGGCGTAGATATGTATGATCGGCATGAAATGTTTTACTAAATAAGCTTACTAATTAAAATGTGCATCAGTATTTCTATACATGTGTATGTGAATTCAATAATTCAGTTGCAACAAGGCATATATATAAAATTCAATGATATTGATATCAAAGTTGTAGATATGTATGATCAGCATCAAATGTTTGACTAAATACGCTGACTGATTTAAATGTTTGTCGATCTATCTACACATGTGTATTCGATAATTCAAATTTACGACATGCCAAATACAAAAAAAATTGATATGTGACCTTATAATGCTAAATTTATTGATATGTTAGGCCAAAATTGATAATTAGGCCTAAATTTATTGATATGTTATTTTGTTTTTTTTGGGATGTATACTTTGCGTTTATTCTACACATCACTAGGAAATATGAAAGATGCACAACTAGCTGCAAATTCTTTAGAAATCATACTCTTCATATAAAAAAAACTTTATTTTTAGAGCTAAACCTTTTTTTTTAAAAAAATTCCTATGTTTAATAAATATATGTTTTTTAAAGACAAAAATGAAATATTCGTATATTTTGAAGTCAGTTGAAGATGCAATAGACATGCATATAGTTTCCTATGTTTGCTCTTTCTATTGGATATAGTATGTTGAATGGCATATAGGCAAGTGTACCTAAATTTGTATCAAATTTCACATACAAAAGAAAAGAAACAAAACCAGTGTCTTCCATTCTTATCAATATTTAACAACTAAATTTTTTTAAAAAACTATCATTCAAATTAGTAAAGAGCCACAAGGAAAACATTCTTGGATATATTCGTACATTCTAAAGCTAATTAGAAATTTATTCTTTTATCTAATTAAAATTTGAAAAACAGTAGTTATAAAACGAAAAAAAAAATAGAAAATATTCTAGGATATTAATATGTTTTCGCTAATGAAATTACCATATTATGCTCTTATCATATAGACTTTAACTAGATAATATTTAAAATTTTTATTAGAACGTCTGCAAGTATAATTGAACAAAAATATTAAATACTTTTTCAGGCATACTAATTAAGATAATAATAGCATATCTCATTCGTTCGTTAATGAGAATGGTATGGGCTGATTTAATAGCCCATGGCAAGAGATTTTAATTAAATTGATTTATTGATAGAATTCAGACATTAAATATCTATTTACTTTGTAAAATTTTATAAAGTGAATAGTTAAACCATATATTGAATGAAAAATAACATATTCTTAAATATTCTTCTTAAACTATAAAATTCATTATTATAATTCGTTACTATAAAATTCATATTATAAGGTTATTTTCAGAAATTATTTATTAAAATTTTACAAATTTAAAAGTTATATACAGAAATATGTTAGAGTTTCTTTAAAATTGAAAATGTCTATTAAGCTCTGATAAAAATTTGAATAAAGATACGCCCATTGAATTGTAAAATTATCAAAATCTTCAACGTAGCAAACTTCTACTTTTTAATTAGTTGGCTGGTAATCTCCACAATCAATGTACTACAAATCCGTAAATGTGAATAAATGAACTACTTTTTAGCTGATACAAAAACTTTATATTATATATATATATATATATATATATATATATATATATATTTGTATCAAGATGAATCGATAGAAATGAATCAAAATATTTTTAAAGAACACTGGAAGTTTAGTTTGGTTTAATTATATTAATATCCAATTTTAAAAGCGGGACTATTTTGGAACGGAACTCGTAATTTTGGATCGAGATCAGATGACAAGGATGACATCCGAGATGGCTCCCTCCTATCTAAACTTCCACACCACACCAACGGAAAAATTTTGGCCCTGGGGAATACCCGTTTACATGAAGGTTCTCCGGTGGAATCGTATTTTGAACCTGGGACCCTTCCGAAGCCGCGAACTTACAACCAAGGGACCACGGCCTTTAAAAAAAAAACTGAAAATAGGCTTAATCTTTTCTTAAAGCAATAGAATTTTAATATTCAACCAACGAATGTATTTTTTATTTGCTTATAACCTGGTACAATTGTTAAATCACAAATTCATCAGCATATTATTTTCTTCTGGTAGCTAATCTCTGATGTCTATAATCACCTTGTAGATGATTTTATTCTTCTATCCCATGGCATATGCTTAGATTACATACTGATTTTTAGAACTTTAAATGATTTCATGATCTGTTGTAATACCACTTAGTTAACTGCACCACTGCAAAAAAAGGAGAATAGTAAACATATAAGCGTAAAGAAGAGCCAACACTACTGAATGATTCGAAAAGGGGTGAGATTTCTCCAGTATCTTCTTAATTTCACTTTTCATTTAAAAAAAAAAGAAAAAACTAAAATAGAGACTGTCAGTCTAGATATTATTATTAAAATAATTTTTTTGACATTTATTTTAATAGATTTGGTATAGAATTCGTGTGTGGTGTTCTCTTATTTTACAGGGAACGAAATCTCCTTTTAATAGGTATTGTAAACTTTAGTTCGATGGTTGGTTGGTTTGTGGGGTTTAATGGCACAAGGGCCAAGTCTGGCCATGCTGCACCAAACATTTGGTTAAATAGAACATTGAAACCAAAATACACTATATTTTTAAAAGATTATCCAGAAATTTCTTTAAAAAGATTCATAAAAAATTAAGTATAAAATCTTTTAGAGATCTAAACATGGTTTTTAAAATCGAGAGAAAGTCTCAGGAAAAAACATTGTGACAAAGCAACAGCAAGCACATCGAAGTGTGCTTGATTCTCGGTCATGAGAAATGATGAAAATATAAAAAACAAATACTGTAATGCAATAAATGGAATCCAGATGTAAACAAGAATGTTCAAGCCTTTCAAAAACTTTATCTCGAATAATTAAACAATATAACTAAATTTGTGACGCTACAGGGCAAATAATTCTGAAAAAAAGTACTTTTGAAATTCCTGTTTATTTATACAAGGTAATTTTAAATTTTATTATAATTTAAAGTACAGACTTTTTTTATTTGATTTTAAAATGTAGAGTATATATAAAATATAAAATCCTTGACGAGTGGCGACAGAAAAATAACATATATATGGAATATATATGTGAATGGCTTTGTGTGTGTGTGTGTGAGAGAGAGAGAGAGTATGCACGTATGTGTATATGCATGCATGTGTAAACTTATATTTAATTCAATTTATTTTAAAATTAATTGTTCTTTTCACCATTTAAAAATAAGCATAAAACAATTTCAATTTAATTTTTGAGTCGTAAGGACATTAAGTTTATCCTGAGCCACTCAAAATACAATTACTGTAAATTCAAATGTCTGAAATTGTTTTATTATATCTCGTTAATCCTCCAGTCATCCAGTGATTTCCTCGGTTTGGCCCTTTGTTGTTTTTCTATTGCATCCAACGTCTTTCACAGTTTAAAATGCTTATTTTTACATGTCATATTATTTTATGTCATATTATTATCGTGAAGCATAATATCAGTTCACCTTATTTCAAAAATGTTTAAACGTATTTACAAATACCGCGTCTAAAAGGTGATTTTAAAAAATTACGCAATCAGACGGTTAAATCTATAGGCTAAAAAGAAGTACTCAAGAGTGACCTTCAAGAAAATCCTCGTTTTTATTGATTAAAAACATAAACCTCATTTATTTATTTTTTTAGTTTGAAAACCCCACTGACGGAACTATGTTTTTCTTAAAAATGATGTTGTTTGGGAATTACTATAAATAAATCCGTTCTAAGTACATTTTTCATTATTAAAAAATATACTTCAATAAAATAACAAAAGGATAGTAGTTAATGAAAAACAAACAGATTTTTGAATAAGGAAAAACTTCCTATCTTTATTTGGAATGCATAAAAAATTGTATCTCGTTAAATTCAAAAGTCTCAAAGAAGTGTTTAGTATGAACTTTTTCAAAAAAATTCCCGTTTCGATTACTCAGAAACATAAACTGCGTAACGAACAGTCTTTTTTCAAAATGTACTCTCCACCGCCAATAGGCGGGCTACGTTATATTTAAATATGATTGTGATGCAGAACCACTTTAAGATAATACAATCTTAAATTTATTTTTAAATATTATATATATATATATATATATATATATATATATATATATATATATATTCCAGTTTAAAACACACAACAATAAGAAACAACTTACTGCCTTATTTAAGATGCAACTACTCATTTTTATCTTTTTTTAGTAATGGTTAATGTAAAACAAACAGGTTTTTGAATAAGAAACAACTTCCAGTCTTTATTTAAGATATAACTATTCTTTTTTTTTTTCATCTTAAAAAATTGTATCTCGTTAAATTCACAAGTCTCAAAGAAGTGTTTATTATGATCTTTTTCGAGAAAATTCCCGTTTCGATTACCCAGAAACATAAAATACGTTACCAACAGTCTTTTTTTAGAATGAACACTTCACTGATGATAGGCGGGCTAGGTTATGCTTAAATATGATTGTGTTTCTGAACAATTTTAGATAATACAATCTCAAATCCATTTTAAAATATTAAAATGAATATCTTTCAAGTTTAAAGCACACAAACAATAGGAAACAACTTACTGACTTATTTAAGATGTAACTTCTCATTTTATCTTTTTTTATCAATGGTTAATGTAAAACAAACATGTTTTTGAATAAGTAACAACTTCCTGTTTTTATTTAAGATGTAACTCATTTTTTTCATCTTAAAAAATTGTATCTCGTTAAATTCACAAGTCTTAAAGAAGTACTTAGTATTATCTTTTTCGAGAACAGTTCCATTTCGATTACCCAAAAACATAAACTACGTTACCAACAGTCTTTTTTTAGAATTGTAGCAGTTGCATTATTCTCGCCTTCTCTTTTGGATATTAGTTAA
>JAOUZG010017606.1:1829254-1851924 GCA_026289955.1 Argiope argentata
AGTGGATGAATAAAAAGTATTGTATTAACGATTGATAATTTGAATATAATGCAAGAAAAAAGTGAATTCATAATAGGAATTGAAAAATATTTTTACCTTGAAATCGTTGAGCGAATTCTACCCACAGTTTTGACTTTATCATGGGAACTCTACGGGTGCATCTGTACAACTTAACAGTTTCAGCGCAAACAATAATAAATAAATACATTGCCGTTTCATCATTAGAAATAAAAATAAAGTGAACGCTAATTCTTCTAATCTTTTTCTTCCTATCCCTTTATATTTTATTGTGCATTTTCTGGTTAAGATCGTTGCAGTTATTTTTTAATATCATAGAAAGCTATTGGATAATGTCTCTTTACTTCAATAAAGAAAATTATTACAATTCCTTTATTTAATTTTGGTTTCACGGGTTTTTTTTTTTTTTCTCACTTAGATCGCATCATGTAAATGGGTTCAAATGAAAAGTTCCTGTGTTCATTCATCTTTACAATTGAATGCTTTATTATTTTCTTAGTTACTTTTTATTTTAACCGTAATTATAACTGAATACATCATTTTTTTTGTTCTAAATGACAAACATATAATGTCGATTTAATTCTTTCATCTGGGTTTGACATGTATAACCGTGCATATTTAAAATAATGATTATAGTTTACTTTTATTTACAGATTTTTAGCATAGGAACGTAATATTACTCTTAAAAACATTATCTTAGCTTAAAGTTCCATGTTCGAATGATATATCCATTTTACCACTCTTTCATAGCAGTCACTGCAAAATGGAAAACACAGAAATTTAATTGATTACGTAAGTAATACTAAAGCCTTTAAATATTTGATTAAAGTAAGATAAATTAAAATTTATTATTATTATTATAAAAATTGTATTATAATATTATTTTACGATTTTATTATCTATGTTTTATATTTTATTATCTTATAACAAATGCTCGATAATTATAAGGTAATTTAATTCTTTTTATATCGTTTTATAGTTCTGCTGTAATTTATTAGGTATTATATAATGCCCAATGTAGTTGCTTTTACTATAATTTATTATATATTATTACATATGACTATAAATAAAGTACAATCCAATTGTGTTTGCTATAATGTACAATGTATTACACTACATGCATATAAATACTGCATTATGCAATTGTGTTTATAATGTGTCATTATTATAAATGCATATAAATATTGCACATCACAAATGTATTGGTTAAAATGGTCATTAGTGTGCCCCCGAGTTTGTCGCCAATATGGCAACCCAATACAAAGCTCTTTGTAGTAACCCTAATGATGTTTTGTTTACTTCTTTCTACAATGGTTGAGTTGTATATGAGCTTCAACTCTTTTCTGAAAACTTTAATTAAAAATAATAAAATAATATCAATTAAATATTTTATTTTTGATCTGTATTATAATTCAGATTTTTTGTATAGTTAATAAGAAGTTTCAATTATATTTTTAATGCGATTATAAAATATTTATTCCTTTACTCATTTTAATTCTCAGAATGCGATTTCACAAAATCGTCTGCTTTACTTCTTTACGAAGTCGTCTGGTTTCTTTCTTTAAAAACCGTCTACAATAGAACTATTCGCATTTCTCGTCATTCTTTTAAAGCTCTGTCGTTTGTTTTTTTCGCTAGTTATTTTTTCGGCGTTTATTCAAGAGTGGATGACAGGTCAGTGGTCATTTCGAACCAGATAAATGGATGAAGGGTGATTGGAATATTTTTTATAACCAATTAAATACTTCAAGTTTGTACATTATGTCTTTAAAATTTCCTATTAAATCCATTCTTTTTGCATCTTTGTCTTCCTCAATTATTTATTATTTACTGTTCATGTTATCCGAACATTCCTTATGTTCAATGTGCTAGCGAAGCTACTAGTTTCCCGCTCCCGGGCATAGCGAAGCCGTAGGATGTTTTTTTAAGTTAAAAAATTCTGCCCGGTGCCTTCAACAGATGCCGGAGGCATCTGTTGAAGCCTGAAAAAATAATAATAAAAAGAATGCTTATCGATTAAAAAAATCATCATTATATTGCGAAAAGTCGTAACCGTCACTAACCCTTAAAAGTGTTTGTTTACAGTGCCCGCCATCTTTATTGGCGACTTGGCATCCTTGGCGCTTCAAGGGGCACACTATAAGTAACCTTTACCAATGTATTTACTGTAATATATTAGGTATTATTATACATGCTTATAGGTAATGCTTAAAGTAATTGTGTTTGCTGCCATTTATTACGTATTATATAAGTTTATAAACAATGCACAATTCAGTTATGTTATGATGAACTAATTCTGTTGCTAAAGACATTTTATTAAAAAATACGTTTTATTCTGGAAGCATATTTCTTTAAATAATGAAATATGATGTTGTTACTTATGGCACTTGCCATGGACAAGCCCCGCAGATACATCAGCAGATTTTAAGCTGGAGATATACGTCTCTTTTTTTTATAAGTAGCGCCATCTAGGGTTAAGAGTACAACTTACCTACACACACGTCACAACCCTTTTTAGGGGGCGGACTACATTCATGCAAATTCATTCATACATCTCAGATCATAATTTAGACCTGGAATAGAAAACGATCACCTCTGACTCAGTACGCCCAGTGATATTACTCTCGATATGGAGGACTTAGCTACCACGAACAGATTTAACGAGCGCCAATCGCCACACACTCGGGGAATCTTTTGGCCGGTGAGCTTCGAACCCGTAACCTAAGGAGTACGAGTCCAACGCTCTACCAACCAGGACATCCAGGCCCAATATAATCTTAAACCGTTGAAATGCACAGGATACGACTTAGCCTAGTTGGAGCCCGGAACAAAAGCTTCTTTTGGGCCCCCCTCTGCTTCACTATTTTAGTAATGAAGAACATTCATTACAGAAGGAAACGTAAAATAAAATTTCTATTTTATTTGGGGGCCCGGGGTAACTGCCCCGTATGCCCCTGCCTTATTCAGGCCCTGTAGATGCATTAAAAATTGATCCGATCAGTAATGATTTTAGAAAGGAACACAATACTTACTCGCCAGAGAATAGAAATTACAGAAAGAGAATAAACAATTAGTTCAGGAAATTATCAGCTCAATAAACATTTTCCGTCATTTGGATAGTGAAGCAAACAATTAGTTAGATCAACAATTTAAATGGTGCGCAGTAATAAATGATTTATGTAAGAAAATGAATTTAGCAGTAATAAATGGTTTATGTAAGACGATGAATTTAGCAGTAATAAATGATTAATATAAGAAGATTTAAATTACAGTTTTTAAATTTTGAGGTGTAGGTTAATTCAATAAACCTATTCTATATTGCTTTTTCTACTATTTTTTTTAAATTTTTAATTATAATAAATCAACATAACCAATCAAATAAGAAATCACAATTTCTAAGATTCGATGTTTTTATTCAATGCCAACGCACACTTCAGAAGTTTGATCTTTCATCTACAAATAATCACCTGTATTCTTTTTGAAATAAAATCGACAGCAGTTAATTGAGCTGACAGCAGTTAATTGAGTACAATTATTTGGGCTGATTTTTAAGAGCTTTCTGACTTTTCTAGGCCCAGTTTTGAGTTTCTAGTGAGATATTTGTTTTTATAAAATTTAAATAAAAGTAAATACATCTCGAATTTTGATTGTTACTCACGATATTTTTTAGAATTGATGTTGAATAAAATTTGTATTCCACCAGTATATACTAATTTGCTCAATGACTTGATTGATTTTATGATATAGTTTGACACAATATGTTTCATTAAAGGATAAAAATTTAAAAGCCAATATTCAAAGTTAAAAGGCATAAAGTAATAAATAAAGCTGCATGAATACGACGCTATATATTAAAATAAACAAGTATCTAAGCAACATATACAAGATATGGTATCATGTATTTATGAAAGGCTTCATTTCTGATTATTAAGAAAAAAAAATCTGAAAGGTGTTCTTACAAAATAAAAGAGAAAAATAATTAAAACTGATTTTCAATTAGAAGCATAAGAGCTTTGGATTTTCTTACTTATTGATTTACTTTAAAATCAGCAGAATTAATTGAATTCGCAGTGCTCAGAAAAATTTGAAAATAGTGCCATTGAAGCCATTAATATGAAACAAACATTATTAAGAAAATATAGTATCTAGGAAGTACAAAGCACAAGATATAACCCATACCTATTTTAAGAGATTTGATCCGAAATATATTTTTTTTATCCTATACTTAAGTATAATCAAATTACCGAGCATATTGATAATAGACTTTATCCTATTTTGCTGTGTTTGCTGCAAAATAGGATATTAGAGAAATATTTCGTCATTATCTGTTGCAAATCATTCTTTGAAGTATAATTACTCCCTTTCATTAACTTCAACCTCAATGCCAAAAAATCTCCTTAAAATTGAAAGCAAAGAAAAATATTTTCTTACCAAATAAATTTTGAATTTTATGTATTAATTTTTGATGAATTCATACACTTCCTCCAACACCTTAGATATTTGCTATTTCTCATAAATTAAATAAATCTAATTTGAAATATAATTATTTAGTATTTTCCTCTTTGGATTTTTGATTTTGGGCCATAAACTCCAGGATCAATGTCCATTATTTCTCACAAACTGGATTATTATGAATATAAATTTTCTAAGGATCAACTCAGTTAACACTTAGTTTCTGTGTAAAATTGTCGGTTACCTATGTCATGTCACCGGCTACTTTTTTGTAATTGAATATGAAAGTAAAACGTTCTAAAAAAAACTCCAATGAATTTTGTTGAATCGGAACATCAAAAAGTTCTTCACCGATACGTTCCGTCATGGTTGAAATTTTTGGAATTTTTCTAAAATTCTAGTAAAAATGTAAATACTAGGAAAAGTAATTTTTCTAGTATAGAACGGACAAGACTAAACACGTTACGCCAAGTTTTTGCAATGTTCTATATCACCCTCGGTGTTATAAATTGAAACAGATAACGCGAGTGCAATGACGAGTTAACTCGTCACCAGTCAATAACGTTTGGACATGAAAAGAAGAGTTAACTCGTCACCGGTCAATAACGTTTGGACATGAAAAGACGAGTTAACTCGTCACCGGTCAGCAAAGTGTTAAGTTTTTTGAAACTTTCATTGAATAACTAAATTTTTTAAAACTGGATTATTATTCACTCTTCCCCTTCAACATTTGGTTTCGTTTTCCAAAACTCCAGGGTCAATGTCAGAGAGTTCGCCTGAAGATGTAAAAACCCTGTGACATATGTATCCGGTTTTCACCATCTGTCGCATCCTGATATCTCGCTCAAAAACTCCTCCTTCTACGTCTATTTTACTTCGCATCTCCTTCCCTCGGTCACGTTATCAAAAGATGTAAAAATGTGCATGGGCTATTTTTTATCCCTCTCTATCTAAAGCAAAGGCTTTATTGAGATTGAGACTACATTCTCTTACATAGCCGATTGGGATGCACGGCCTGGAGGTTTTATCTAAAGTGGTCCCTTGAAAGCTTTTCTTGAAATTCAGAGTACGGAAGGGAGGCCTCTTTTTATTTAAAAGAAAGAGAAAAGCTTTTTGGTTCTCCCTTAAAATCCGCGATACGTTACTGCTGCTATACTATCAAATATTTGCCTGTCTTTGAACTGCTTGAACAAGATGCCGCACATACAAATAATGTTGAGTCTTTAAGTGTTGTGGTCGGGATTCACAGGGCGTTCGATGTTTACGGTAGGAACAAAAATTCCTGTCGTTATATTCAGGTTGATGGAACTAAAAAAAAAATTTCTCTTTTCCTCATTCTAGAATTTTTTTCACACGTAGAAGATTGGGGAGGCCAAAAATGAGTTTACAGCCAAATATGCTTGGTGTCGAGAAAATTCTGCTGAATATATCTATAGAGGTAAAAATGTAATTTATCATGCCAAAACATGATGTTTTTGGGGATGAGGTCTTTGGCGCCAACAAAATTCCGTAGAGAAAAATAAATATTGTATTATCCACACGAACATCTCAAAAATCAGCTTTTAATAACGTGTTGCCATTGCATAAAACTCTGATAAAAAAAATAAGTTAATGACTCCAGCGAATAAAACCTAGATAAATGTCATTTTGAGCACGTGATTATATGAAATGAAATAAATAAGAAATGTGATATTTTTTTAACAATAAATGCAAAATAAAGCTTTTTTATAATCGTTTGCAATACTAAAGTGACTCATTCAATGAAAAAATTAAAATGAATAAAAATACAATTTCACTTGCACGAACATGTGATGCTTGGCCGTTCAAGAAATGATGTTCTGACATGATACATTGAAATATGTATAGCAGATTTCATTTTAACCACTTAACTGTTTTTCCCATATGCCGTACGTGCATCGATTTATCGAATTTTGATAGTTGTAAGCAGAAAAAGCATTCATAACGATTATAATTCAATATTAAAATTACTTCGAATACATAGATAAGTCAAGTATTTAATGATTTCCCATTTCAATCAAAATAAGAAAATAGGATTTATCTTTTTAGATGGTAAAGAAAATAGAACAGTTAAGGGGTTAATCTTCCTTTTTGTTTTTAAATTTCTAATTCTGGCGCTTTACACGAGATAATATTCGTCTTAAGCTATGAAATTTTTTTTTATTTCAACCCTGATTTAATTAATATGCTTCAGTGAAAACCTAAAATCAACCAAAATCCGAATTAGCTAGGGAAATGGCTTTCTGGCAATGCTACGAAGAGCCAAAATTATTGTATTAACCCTTTGCACTCGATGGTGCATCTCGGGCACCATTCAAGACGGTGTATAATTTTGACTTTTTATTTATTTTTAGATTTTGATTATTAAAAATACTTACAGAATGGTAAAAAGACGGAGAAATTCTATTTTAAGCAAACATACACTCACATTTGGAGAAATAAACAAGCCCATGTATATTGAATTATTATGCATCAAATTACTTTTCCGAGTGCAAAGGGTTAATATATATGCTACAGTGAAAACTTAATCCTTTGCAGTCCGAAAAATAATTAGATGCAAAATTCACATAATACAAAGATTTGTTTATTGTTATGAAAAATAAATATATATAATTCTTTTAATTCGAATTTCTTTGAAAAATTAATCTACATCTCTTAACCATTATGTTGGCGTTTTTAACAATTAAATTTGAAAAATAAATGAATAAATTGGCAAAATGATGCACAGTCTTGAATGTCGAGTCATATTCTACATCGGATTGCAAAGGGTTAAAATCAACCAAAATCCGAATTAACTAACGAAAAGCTTTCTAACTGACAATGTTACGAAGAACCCCTTTCATTCCTGTTTTGACTGATTTGTCAGACAATATAATTTGTATCGCTCCAAAATTATTGTATTAAACTATATTGAATAAAATAGTTTTTAAAAAGAAAGAATCTATCTTTGAAGAAAAATATTTATTTCAATATTGTTTAACGCAAAATTTGAAATAATAATTACAAATTAATTATTATATTAATTACAAGGCAAATTATTGTGAACCATTTTTTTAAATACAGAAAAAACTTTTTGAAGAATATTCTTTTGTAATAACATATGGATCGTTGTCGGGATTCTTTCTATTGTTGTCATCAAATTTTCCTGATTCGGTTCGTTCTTGAGTCAGGAATCGTTTTTGGGTTGCATGAACATCGAATATTCTTTTATAAGAACAGATGAATCCTTATCGAGTTTATTGCTATTATTCTCAGCAAATTTTCCTGAAAACAATAGCAAGAAACTCGAGACTCGTCTAGAATCAGGAATCGTTTTTGAGTAGCGGCGAACATCGAATTCAGATTTGAAAATCATTGAATATGATAAACTTTTGTATCGAATTTGTACCCAGATTAGCTGTAGTCTATAGTGTAAATACTTATAAAATTTAATACCCATTTATTTATAGCTAGAGAATATATAAATAGTTAGATAAGAGGGCTCTTCCTAGCTCTGTCAGCCAAAACACGTTTTCCTTAGATTCCCTCTAACGATGTTAGTTAATCCGCGTTTTCGCAGAATTCGGATTTGTTGTAACATACGTATACCCATTTATTTGTAAAATCCTTTTAAAATTTTAAATTCAAAAAGACATCTCGTACAACCAAAGAAATATAGCGTTCTGATAGTAAAGTAAATATATCAATTTTCTAAGACAGGAAGCAGCAGCTTAGAGTTAAAATGAAATAACACAAAAATAATTGAAAAAATAAAGAAGATTGGCCAAAAACCACAATTATAAAAATGTACGCTATGTCATGAGACATAGAGATTCACGGAATTACCTGTAAAATTGACTGAGATATTTGGGCTCATAAAAATATTTTGACCCACCCCCCACTTTCCAAGTCAGTTTTAAAAAGTTTTTATTACTATTTTTATTTATTTTCTTTATTGCTTAACCACTTCGCATACAATGACGTGTCTGACACGCGCATCGGATTACTGAATTTTTATTTTCAAGTCTGCAATGAAGCCACAGAATTAAGTATTTAAATACGAAAAAATCAACATGAAACGATTTGGTATCCCAAATGCTCCATATATTATTTTTAAAAAATCAAATTAACAATAAATTACCAAAATTGGATGGGTTATCTAATTAGAAAGTGAAATAAATTCGTATGCTAAGTGGTTAAATTCCACCTCGCTATTGCTTAATCCTAAAAAACTCGGCTATTGTGTTTTATGGCACTTGCCTCGTTCAAGCTTATTAAGATAATCAGCGATTTAAGCCTTATCAGCGTCTCTTGTTTTGTAGTATCGCCAACTAGGGCCAAGAGTATGACTTTTGCTACTCACTCATCTTATTCACTCAGCTTACAGATACAACACTGACGAACAACCATGCCCATATTGGGACAAGAACCCGGGACGCGCAGATCACGGGGAAGACGCACTGCCCCCCATGCCAGAACGCCGGCATAGTGGTAGATATGCACGGCATAAAAAACTATGTACGATAATATCGAATAATATTTTTTTCAATTTTAAGATAAACTCTTACCGAAATCGCAGAAAGCTTATAATGTAAATAGCAAATATATTCGTCTATTTTACAAATAAACACTTTAAATTTTTTTTTCTTGTGTTTTCCTTACGATCTAGCTTTAATTTTTGTATTTGGAATTTCCAACTAATTTCCTTTATTCTTTTAGTTATTTTGTGACGCTGCGTTTGCCGCTAGAGACGCTGTAAACTATCTTAATAAATTAGACATGTTCATTTAATTACCAATGTCTATCCGGTCTATTAGGTGGATTGTGTTTTTATTTAGATGTTTGAATATAGACATCTGATTTATTCTTCCAGCTATAGGTGATCTTTTGGCATTTAACCACTTAACAGCTATAGTTTCTTTATTATCTAATAAGATGACGCCTTCTTTGGGAATATTTTCTTACTTTGATTCAAATGGAAATCCATCGAATACTTGATTTATCTACTTATTCGAGAGGCTGGGATGGCCTGGTTGGTAGAGCGTCGGACTCGTACTCCTTAGGTTACTAGTTCAAAACTCACTAGCCAAAAGATTCCCCGAATGTGTGGCGGCTGGCGCTCGTTAAATCTGTTCGTGGTTACAAAGCCCTCCATATCGAGAGTAATATCACTGGGGGTACTGGGTCAGAGGTGATCGTTCTCTGTTCCTTGTTTAAATTACGATCTGAGATGTATGAATGAATTTCCATGAATGAAGTCCGCCACCTAAAAAGGGTTGTGACGTGTGTGTTGCTAAGTTGTACTCTTGGCCCTAGATGGCGCTATTTGTAAAACAAAGAGACGCATTTCTTAGGCTTGAAATCTGATGATCGTATCAGCGGAGGCTTGTCCACGGCAAGTGCCATTAGTCACAACACAACACACACCTATTCGAAGTAATTTTAACATTTCATTTTAATTGTTATGAAGGGTTTATTTATTGTTTACAACTATCAAAATTCGATAAATCGATGCATGTGGGGCATATGGGCAAGACAGTTAAGTGGTTAAAGTGCGTAGGAGGATTACATCGAACGCTTCGTTTGTGTGTGTGTGTGTGTGTGTGACTGATTTAATTAATCTGCTTCTATTATCTAATCATTTAAATCCAGAATTTAAAATGTGTTTAAACACTGATGTCCGAGTGACGGGGATGTCTTACTTATGTCTTGCAATCGAACTTCTATAACCCAATGTCAAGCTGCAGAACGACGTGAAAGTCATGATTTCTGATCAAAATACTTGTTTAGCTAGAAATCCTCATAATCTTTTTTTTACTCCTAGAAATAAAAATTCTGAACACTTTCTCTTGGCCATAATTTATTGTTTCATCCAGATTTTACTGAGCGCTATCTGAATTGAATTCCAGGTCGTAGTTTTAATAAAGAGCTTTTCATAATTCCGAAAAGTTTAAAATTCGGCCTAATCTAAAAAAAAATTAAAATTTCTATAGAAATTCATTTTCTTGTTATATTTTCAGAAGTTATTATAAAAGACTGCTAAAATTTCGTCTAATTTATATTTTAATAAGTTGCTGTGCTTTGTACTTTGGTGATCCATTATATTTTAGAATATGAATTATAGCTTTTGTCCACGACCTCGTACGCGTGGAAGTTTTGATGTGTATGTATGGAGTAATGTAAAATTTCATCAAACCGTATCAAGATACTGTTTAAAAGTTTTTCCAAAAAAAAAAAAATATCGCCAAATTTTAGCGAAAAGAGCGAATGTAGCGCTAACAGCAGCAATAGCGCCAAATTTCTTTCAGCGATTCTAAAGCGAAAAAATGAATCGTCAAAATCGCCAAATAATGAACCAAAAAAAATCGCCAAATAATGAACAATTCCGCCAAATTTTTTGGTATTATTCGCTTTCGCTCGGATAACGAAAAAATATCTTTATTGCAATTCAAAAGTACTTTAGAATGAATCCGAACGATCGATTAATCAACAATATTTAGTTTATAAATGCACGAAACACTAAGAAAATAAACAGAATCGTTTGAAATAACCGGTCAAAAACATAAGCCAAAACTCATTAGCAAGGAGGAAAAAAAATGGTCTTACTCTTGGCGATGAGGTTATGTAGATTTTTAACGAGAAAGTTAGTTTTTAGTTAATAGAAAATTAACCACTCAATAAACCGGAATAAATAGTAGCCTATGTTCTATTCTGTACTATAATCTTTGTGCAAAATTTCATTCGGCCATTCTAGCGTGATTGACTAACATCATCCATCCTTCTAAACTTTCACATTTATACTAGTAGTATAGATAAATAGGCACCAATAAACAATTTCGTTGATAAAAACTGAAAGTTAAATATTTTTAAATAGTTCTGTCTGGTTACTATGAGAAGAGAAAGAAAATCTGAAATCAAGAAAAGACTTGACTGTACAAACTCACGTGCGTCGTCAGAAATTGTTAGGAATAGTAGCGTTTTTATATCCTAAAACGAGGGACTTCACATTATGATTAACCCTTTAAGCGTGCTTGACGAACTCACCTCGTCATCGGAGTGTTACGTCGTACCCGTGTTTGACGAGTCCTACTCGTCATTCAATTTTAAAGTCCGCATTTCAACGTGTTTGACGAAAATATCTCGTCATATCCTTATGTTTTCGAGTTTTCGACTTTAAAATTGGATTGCGAGTAGGACTCGTCAAACACGGGTACGACTTAACACTCCGATGACGAGGTGAGTTCGTCAAGCACGCTTAAAGGGTTAATATACATCTGTGAACCTGTAAACAAGAAAATTCTATGATCATCAGATATACAGACCAATATCAAATTCCAAGTAAAATCGGCCCACAAATCTGTTGGCATTTTTATGCTTGTGTTAATAACAATAATTATTAAACGCAAATATCTAGATTAATTGATTTTGTAATGTGGTCCTAACACTGTAATTGTATATCAAAAAATTTAAAAAACATTTCCAAAACTTGAATGTGTACGAATGTAAGTTCAGTATTTTCAAATATTCTAAGAAGTTATTTACACAAGCCATCGTATAATATGAGAATTTCATGAAAAGAACTGTAGCAACGAACTTCCTGCATTTGATTTATTCTTTCATTTTAACATTTTACTACTTAATTTGCTCTTTTTTACGTTAACTTAATAACGAATAAAATAACCATCAATTATTCTAGAAATCATTAAACTGCGTGCTGATATCTAATTAATAGTGGTATATTATTAACAAATTATTTTCTTCTTGCAAATTTAACAGAAATATTCACCAATAAATAAATTGAGAGATGGTCACATTTTATTATATGCCAAAAGGAACACTTACAGTCAATAATCTGAGGACAAAAAATCTGTTTTTTCTTTAGTGATTTCTAAAACTAACTTCTTTTCTCATTCTCGGTTCAATATCGATAACGATGATAAAAATGACCAATTGCCGTTGCCATTATTAAATATTTAAGCAAAAATGCAATCTTGTATTCGCATGTAATATTTTATTCATAGAATGGCATCATGGGCCCGCTGCCTACAAATTTGTACTAGCTAGATACTAAAAACAATAATCAATATTTTAACATGTGAGCAAGTTTTTACTCTTATGTTTATCGTAAATTTTGCTACCTGGTAGTAATTTGTAGAGTAATACACATGCAATATTATGACGAGTAGGTGCAGAAGCCACTTTGTTCTATAAATAATTTAATGAATTCGCCATTTGAGTCACGATTTTTGAAAATGATTTTTTTTCTTGAGATTATTTTCTAATTTCATGAGCACGTTTTAAGCTAATGCGGTCGGATTATTCCCTTCTTAAGTTGTTGTAAAATTATGAGTATGAATGAATTTTTTAGTTTGCAGAAACCTACCATTAAAATATTTATTTATAAAGTTTAATATTTTTATACAATTATTTCGTGATTTTTCTGAGAATATATGTATATATACTGCACTTAATACTTCTATAAATGATCCTACTTAGTAAGTCGTATTTTTAAATATTAACTTAAAATTGAATTAAGTCTTGTGATTTATAGGTTTGACTGCAGTGATAATTTTTAAATTCTTACAACGCAGTTAACAAATTTAAACTAGCAGTTATTTTAAGTAATTAAATTGTTTTCACACAAAAGATATCAATCCATATTAAAAAAAATTATCTATTGGAACAAAAATAAAGTTAACTTTTAAAAGCACATTTTTATTACTCAAAAATGTAATTTTTTCAAAAATGTCGATTTTTTTAAAAAAAATCCTATATTGAAGTATTTTTATGCAATTATTATTATAAATATTGAAATATTTTAGAATAATCATTTATAATTTTTCTCAAATTAACTATTCAAATAGGACTACGCGTTTGGGTTCAAAGTAATCAAATCAATATGACAGGAAGATGACTGTGTATCAATGTTTTAAAATCTGTCTTGTATTAAATATTTTGGAATTCTTGTGACAGTGAAATCTAACAAGTAGCTTGATAGAACAGCTATCATCAAGTATTTGTAGCACACAATTATTAAAATTGTGCAGAAATGAACTTCTGGGAACTCCAAAACAGAACAAAATCTTAACGCAATCATTTGCCAAATTCATCGTCATGGTACAAATGATTTTTATTGCAAGTAGTCCCACAGAAGAGATCTCAGATATGTGAATGAGAGCTGGCCATCAAGGTGTTTGTTCTTGCCACCCAGGTGGATACAAAAATGATGTAGGATCGGATTCCCCTTACTAAAAACAAGACTTGCTTCTCACATATACCATTGTTCCGTGGCCCGATGATGGCTCTTCGAGCACAGCCTTAGTTGCTTATGCCGTCGCGTAGCGTGGCGTGGTGTGGTGGTCCGTCTTATCTATATGGGCAAGTCAGAATAATAAATGAAAGGAGTGTGAAGTAAAAATTATATAAATAAAATTCCTGTATTGATTAAACATTGGATTGAATAGCAGAAAAATAAGTGGAACACATCGCCCCCCTTTTTCAGTTCTATTCATTATTATTTTTATTTTCGTATGGTAAATAGAATAAATTTTGAATAATGCCATATCTTCTAACTGACTTATCAGATCCGAAATCCAATTTAGATCTACAATTAAGACATAAAAAATAATTAAGATTTAATATATGCTTTTAAGTTTTCGAACCCGAGTACATAGAGAAATGGACAGAATAAACTTCGATGCATTTAGTTCAAAATTAGATATAGATCTGCAAATTTGTTTGGGAAAACCATACAATAAAACTCATTGGCATGTTTTATTTTTTAATTACTATGTTTAAATGCATGAATGAACATACTATTTGAAATGAAGAGGTTTTTAATACGTTCAACGCCCCGCCTCATACCCATGTATATTCTATCTAATTTGATTACTTTTCCCCCTCTTAACTATAGCAGAGAATTGTCGTTAATTATATGGCTCTATACACTCCGTTCAGTTGGATGATAGCTTTTAACCACAAGAGAGTCTTGAGTCATCCACCGTGTTATATAATATAATTTGCGAACTCAAAGAAATATTTTTTAAAGTTTATATGAACATATGGCAGATTTCAGTATTTGATATTTTATTAACGAAATGAATTACTGTTTATTGTATTAACCCATTCGCTGCCAAGCCGAAATTATATAAGGTTATTCCCATTGCCATTTCTGTTTTCAGTGTTATTGTTTATCTAAGTTTTATTATTTCAAAATAAATACACATATTTTGTCATAAATAATCATTTACATGTATAAAAATCAAACACGAGTATACTCGTGGTTGGCAATGGGAATAACCTCATACAATTTAGGCTTGGCAGTGAATGGGTTAAATAAAGCAGCATTTTTGTAAAAACAATTTATTTGTTGCTCTTTTTCCAAGTTTTTACATTTGTATATTTATTTTTGGGGGCATAAAATGTTTGTAAGTTTGACAAGCTGTACGTTATAATATATTGAAAGTATCACGAGTATATTCGTGCTGGCAATGGGTAACACTTTTCCAACCACGAGTATATTCGTGCTGGTAATGGGTAACACTTTTCCAACCACGAGTATATCCGTGGTTGGCAGCGAGTGGGTTAAAGATTTTATTTTGTCAGTTTTTCAAAATAGCGAATGTAACTGAGAAAAGAATGTTTCCAGAATGCAGTTTCTACAACAAATATTTTTGAAACTTTGTAAAAAAAACCTTCGGAGATAATTGTTTATTAAAAACAATAACTAATTTTGTAGTTTATAGTGATTGAAAATAGAGAACCAGTCACATATTAAGTATAATATTGGTGAACCATTCATATCATGTAATTTATCAACTCATTGATTACATCAGAGAGATGATTAATGTCCAGTGATTATGGTTAAAAAAATGAGACCTACATCAAATATTTCAGACAAATTTATACGTCGAACACTTGAAGAACAACCTAAGTAGTGGCAAGGGTTTTCGAATGCAATAACTTCTTCCCAGAAGATACAATTTTTTGACAAAATATGCAACAGATGCATTTCCATAAAACACAACAAATATATTTATAGCCACATATTTTAGTATTTTTATGCAATAAAAGAAAAGTTCTTATGAAATAAATGGCATAGAAACTGGGGTAGAGTGGCAACAAGAGATATGTAAATACATCAGATGCAGTCTCTGGGGATGGCTTGGAACAAAACATCAGTGAGTTTCTGCTGTTTTTTTAACAAGAATCTTCGAGACGCAAACAAAAAAATCTAATGATCTAGCCACTATCTTTTCTTGTAAAACTAGTGCTAAAAACTGCAGCGAAAAATTCATGTTAACAGTTGGTGATCATTTATCTACTGCCGTTGAATTGACATCACTAAATGTTCTGAGGATCAGTAAAATATTAATCGAAGCACATTGCAGTCAAAGAAGATTACTTTGAATAATAAATAATGACTAATAAATGAATATTTTGTTTGATGATAAAATTACTGACGTTTTTTTATCACAATCAGCAATTCATCCATTGGTGGGATTTGAACAAAAATTTGGGTGGTTTACATTAAATATGGATAGCTCAAAAAGCAAAGCAACAAGATTTCTTATGGATACATAATTTCTACTTCCGTATTAATTTTGTTTAAGTAAAATAAACATTTCCAGCATTGAAATGCTGCAGGTAAATGGAATTAAGTGTGCGTTTCGAAATCTTCTAGAAGGTGGTGGCGTTGTTTGATATATGACTGGTGATTGAAATCGTTCGATAAGATTTTGCGAATAAAGGTTAATATCTCCAGCAGAAAACCCGTCGCCCATTGGAAGAAGACAGTTCAATTTCGGGAAAGTAGGTGGGGCCGCAGTGACCCGTTGGTACTGTCTCGGCTCGTGAGGCTTAGAGTTTCAAGTTAGAGAAACGATTCCACCAAAGAACCGCCATGTAAAGGGGTCATTTGCACATAAATTTTGCCATGGCCAAATGTCCTCCCACTGTAGTATTGTAGAGAGGGGGTGCCAGTTCAGGTGTCGTCCTCGTTATTTGACTGCTGTTCAAAATGACGAGATACGTCCAAAAATAGCCCTAGTGTTACTTTACATAGGGACTTTAATATAACTAAACTAAACAGGAAAGTAGACGTTGACTTTTACAAGGAATTTGAATTAAGTCCAATAGGTGTTACTAGATGAACAAAAGCATGAGAGGACAAGTCAAGTCATAGCAGATGACAAGTGCCATGTCGAATGTCTGATTCGAATTAATCACCCCATTGTAAAAAATACTGCCCATAAGCTCGATATCGCCATTAGAAGTGAACAAAATAGGGTGCGTGCACAAAAATTGATTTACAGAAAGACCTATTCTCCGTGGGTACCACAGTAATTCTCAGACGACAATAAAGCTACGCAAGAGGGAATGTCTCCAATTTTTAATGCTGTACCAGGCTGAAGGTATTTATTTCCTGTACCGTATCATTACAGGGGGGAGGGGACATGCTATATCATCTGAAAAGCGAGATGAAGGAAAGCATCTCGGAACCAATGAAGAAAGACTTCTTTTGTTGACTTCAGACTTGGATTCTAATTTCTTCTAGGCCGGTTTCGATAGATTAGCTTAAAGACGATTTTAAAAAACTTTGTCAATTATAGGTACTATGTTGAAAAAGTATATGTACCAATGCTTTTCTACATTTGTTTGTCTTTAATTCCGTGAAGAATAGACTTTTTTCCTCAGAAGACTTGTTAGCTTACTTTTTGGAATAACTCCGGGATTTCGATACTGATATAACATCCCAAATTTCATTCATTTTTTTATCTTCGTTAATTAATACTATCATATACAGAAATTGTTAACTAACAAAGGTTACGACAGTTAATCTTTCTCAAATAAGTTTCTACGTTATTATTTTATGATATAATTGCACGTCAAATTTCATCTGTGTCTTTCTGATTTTGTGAGACCTTATGTTAAAGGCAAAATGGCAATGGGAATAACCTCACTCAATTTAGGCTTGGCAGCGAATGGGTTAATCAGATCTTTTGTAAATGCGATAGCAAAGCGTTATTAAAAGCTGATTTTTGGAGATGCTCATGCCGATAGTAAAATTTTGATTTTTCGTCCACGGATTTTTGTTAAAGCCAAAAACCTCATCCCCAAAACAACATCATGTTCTGACGTGATAATAATGCCTGGAAATTATACCATTTTATCACCTCCTCATTATATTCAGTTTTTAGTGACAAAACCTCGCAATTACTGTGCCTTTATTTCATCCCTTAAGGCGACCAAGGACCTTTAAGATGACATTTTGTAATTTTCACCTTAGCAATTTTATATTTTACAGGCATTTAGAGTAACATTATAGGAGATGAGACACAAAATTTTAAAGCATTATATCAATTTATTTATGAGTTGGGGGGAGGTAATATCATGCAATATTAGCGACAAATAACATTAATTAAAAGTGTTCCAGGTGCTCCAATTTTTATTATTGCTTGCTCTAATTTTTTTGAAACAAAAGTTGGGATTAAAAGTTTGAGTACGAAATATCAAAATTAATATAGTTACTTAACCCAGTATGAATTTAACTGAGAAATAACGCTTTAAATTAATAACGTAAGCTTTTTAAACTCAAATTTTTGACAAAGTGTTAATATTGTTCTCATTTTTAATAATTCGCTACATTTTTATTTATTGCACACACTCTCAATTTATTACAATTTTATTTACAATTGATTTCCCTACATCCATAATTACAATTTTATTTATTACACAAGAATACAGATTAATATTTAAGTAAATGTAATCTACTGAACAATCATAATCCACAAAGTGTTCGTATTGTTCTCATTTTTAATAATTCCTAAAAAGTTTATTTATTAAGCATTTATTTGGAAAATATAACATTTAAGCATTATTTGGAAACTATCCATTTATTTGAAAAATTACACATTTATTTGGAAACTACAACAAAGTTTTTCAAAAATCAATTCGCCTATAGTCATGTTTCAGTCTAGAAACTTTAGGTAAATGCTTAATAAGAATACATAGGAAGATAGATAGGTATTCAAACAGATTAAATTCAAGATACATATTTTTTTAAAGATTTAACGTAATGATTTATCAAAGTGTTGAGATAGGATTTTTCAACCTTTTTGCTTTGTGCGTTCGTATACTTCAAAATAAAAAAAAAAAAGTTAAGGTTAATATTTCAAATACACTTTCCATAAATCCGAGTATGAATTTATCCGAGAAATAACGCTTTTAAATTAATAACGCAAGCTTTTTAAACTCAGCGATGGGAACTAAACTCAGCAATCAAACGCAAGATTCTTTTTTTATGCTTGTGCGTTTAACCTTCTTACAATAATTACTGCGCTCTTCCCATTCACTTCGTTATAAAAGGGAGCCAAGAAGCTATTAATCTTACTTTAAAGAAAGAAATCATTTAGAACCCGAGATGTGGTAATATTACGAAACTTTCATTATGATTAATCGGACCCATTAAATTTAATCGGAAATTAAAGAAATTATTTGAGAATACATTTTTAACCTCTTTCCCTTTGAGCAAGATGCATATGCTATCTGTCCGATGAAAGATAAAAAAAGAAATCGTTTTTCTCAGATAAATTTAAAGAGTGTAAAGTACTGAAATAACCCTATTATCAATGAAATGCTTCCCACGATTAAAATGTCATTAGTTGTTGTGTTCGGCCCCGAATTATTCCTAGTCATTATCCTCAAACGATTTTTTTATCTCCTTTTCTATTCAAAATCTAATTTGGTTCGAAAAAAATGCAAAAATAGAATAACTTTAATGCCTTTAGCGTCAGTGTGGATGAATGGCAAGGAAAATTATTTTTGGGGATCTTTTTTAAAAAAAATCACTGTTTTTAGTGTTAGTGGTTATGATGATTCTATTAATAATGATTTACCGTAAATGTTCAAATAGTTAATTGTATATTTTTGAATAAGTTTAAAGTAATAAAGGGTATTTCAAAATCAATGGATGGTTTGAAATTGCCACCTTTCGTGCGGTAAAGTGTTGGCAACCCTAATAAAAATATATTTCTCGGCTGATAATTTAGAGTTAGCCTAAATACAGCGTTATACGATAAAACAGCGTGTTTTTGTTGTTGTACAATATTGTAACGTTTTTGCGTAGCGGGTTCGGACTGAAAACTTTATTTGAGGACAGCACAAACAAATTTATTTACAGCTATTTACAGGTATTTACAGATAAAGTAAAACTTCTGAAAACACAATCCAGCAATAATCAGTCACTTACAGCGTAAATGCAAGTCTTACGCACAGTAAACACAGTTTCAAATGCAGCTATAATATAGCACAGCAACAGTAAATCACAGCGAGCTCAATAACACAGCTTTAACCTCAAACGCAAACACAGCTCACTAATAACAAGCGAAAATCCACTAGTCCAGCAAAACGTTTCTCTTCCATGAGAGAGCAACCGCCGAAAAGCGGTAGCCCGTCTCTTATATAGCCGGACGAAAGTGCCGAGAGAAAACGCGACGCAACCAGAATTGTCTCGGGGTCACCAGAATATTCCTCTCGCCAAGTCAACTCGGCTGGCGCGAAGCACCTTGTGAAGCACCTCCAACGTTTTCACCTTCAGCGCGCGTTTCACCCGCTTGTAACAATATTTCGTAATTAATGAAAGTCCTGCGAACCACAGTTCAAAAATGAAAGAATTTGGATCCTAGATCCTAGAATCCTAGATCGTGTGGTTTAATTGCACAGCATTTCTTATGGGATTATACAAAGTCGATGACCTTTGCCAACAAGCTGACATGTGCGTTAAAGAATAAAATTCAGCAGTACATTAACCATTTAACTATTTTATTTTCTTTACTATCAAATAAGATAACACTTTCTATTTAAGGAATATTTTATTATTTTATTTCAAATGGAAATCCATTGAATATGTGACTTATCTATGTATTCGAAGTAATTTTCATATTGAATTTTAATCATTATGAATTGTTTATTTTTAGCTTACAGCTATCAAACTCACTAAATCGATGCACGAACGGTACACGGACAAAACTAAGTGGTTAATGAAAGTTATCCACGTTTATATGAAATGCTCGTGGGAAAATTGCGACGAAAGAGTCCGCATGTGCCACCGGAAGCCGTTGATTTTATTTGGCATATATGTTATTTCATACATAGCTCATCCTGTGAATTTTACGATTCTTAAATGTTGCATTAAACCCTTGTTTTTTGGCGTAATGGCTCATTTTTTACAAATAAACTATCAGATGACAAATTATTTTTATTTAATAGGATGGTCAACACTTTATACCGCGAATTGTGGTAAATTCAAATCTTGAGTTAATTTTAGGGCACTCTTTATAATTAAGGCTGCTATATCATTTTTTTTTTGAAATGTATATTTTTAGGTTCATTTTTCATCCGTATTTTTATTCATTTTTCATTTATATTTTTCATCTATAGGGGAAAATTTTGACTGAGTCTTTTAGCTATAATGATACCAATTCAGCCAATATTTATTTGGTATGGAAGTTCTTGGTCCTTAAATGTAGGACTGCTTCTCAACGTTTTCCACTTCAGATAGATATGCAAGTCTTTTGGGCTTAATTCAATAAACAGATCCTTTTTTTTTCACAAACAGAAGAATCCATTTATTACAATTACTTTTTTATCAGTTACTAGGAGGCTCCACCTCCTGCTAGCTTATGCCCGCCTACCTCCAGGAAGTACTAATGCACGGTTCCTCTCGGAAGTTCCTGCACCCGCTCTGTACCTACTAAACCACTTTAGTCTAGTAACGGGGATATATTCAGATTCAATTTATTTCAAACTATGAAAAAAAATGAAAGAAATTTTTAAAAATGTAAATCAAAAGTTACCGTCTCAAAAATCCCCTGCACCAACGTTCTTTGTAAACACAAATAATCTTTCGTTTAATTGCTGTATACATCTACAAAAAAGAGCAGTTTTTTTTTAAAAAAAAATAGCTTTTCCAACAATTTTCCAAGTTTGGAAGCTACACTAGAGAAACAGAATGCATATCTGTTATTTACCAAGAAATAAAAGTACTTTCCTGTTAGCCGGGGACAGGTGAAAAATCGCCAAAAAATTTTTGCAGAATTCTACATTATTTGGCGATTTTTTACTTCACAATTTCTATAAAAATTTGGGGGAATTCTACATTATTTGGCGATTTTTTTTTTGCTTCCGGCTAACCGAAAAGTACCAAAGTAAATGGTGTGAAAGCCGCTATATTCAAAGTCAGTCCATTCAAAAATAAGATAAAGCAATGAAAGATACAAAAACTGTAAGTCAAAAAAGAAGTCTTTACATAGTTTCACAACTATGTATAGTTCAGAAACTTCGCTTCGATCACATAAACATGTAACCCTATTTCGTTCATTACGACTCTTTCTTATGAGCATTTTCATTCGACCTGTCTGCTCTTTTTCGACGACTTCGTTTTAAAATCGATACGGCACGACTTAAAATATTCGTAATTTTTTTTCAAATAGATCTAAGTATACCGTTCGCTTGAAATATTATCAAATGAGGTGTTGATGTTCCCGGCATAAGTCGAAGTGTTGCCAAATGGCGATTAATAAATTCATCCTGATTTTGTGCCCACGTAAGCGTTATATATATATTATATATATATATATATATATAAATGTAATAATATTTTAAATTCTCAATTTCAATTTAAATTAATTTCTTAATTTTCAATCTAAGTTAGCCATAGTAACATCATCCTAAAATATTCTCTTATTTCCTTATTCATTCCATTTCTTCTAGTTAATTAATTGTAAAATTGCTGAAACAGCTAAACGCCGGTTACTTTCCCACACTCCAAATATAGGGATAAAAATTAGCCAGCTTAACAAATTCCATTAAAAGATCCTTACGATTCCATTGCACGAACTATAGATGTGGTTGACATGTATCAAAGATCCCTCTTAAAATCTGAAGGTTCAAATTCAGAGGGATAAACACTTTTATCAGCTGTTTCGTCATTCCGTTTTTAGTTGTGTTCGTCGCTTTTGCTTGTACAAAATGGCTTCTTCCCGAGGTGGAATAAAACGAACTTAGAAATTCAACCTGTCTTCTCCATGATTTGGGTCACATCTCTGCTATCTGCTTTAATAAATAATTTAACTGCTTTACATTATATATATATATATAGATAGATAGATAGATAGATAGATAGATAGATAGATAGATAGATA
>JAOUZG010017606.1:1851934-1879357 GCA_026289955.1 Argiope argentata
ATAGATAGATAGATAGATAGATAGATAGATAGATAGATAGATAGATATAGATAGATAGATAGATAGATAGATAGATAGATACGTTTTTAGCGTAGCGGGTTCGGATTGAATGGACTCTACTTGAGGACAGCACAAACAAATTTATTTAAGGATGACTTGATAAAGGAAAACTTCAGATAAACACAATCCAGCAGTCAACAATCACTTACAGCCTAAATGCAAGCCTTACACATCATAAAAACCGACTGCAAAACATCTATCGTATAGCACAGCAACAGTAAATTGCAGCGAACTCAATAATCAACCTTAACAGCAAACATAAACAGGGCTCACTAATAACAATCGAGAAAAGTAATCCTCTAGTCCAGCGAGACACTTCTCTTCCGAGAGAAAAACGCTCCAGTAACTGACTGACTGACTGCCAGGTTACAGCAACCTATCCCTTATATAGCCGACTGAGTGTGCGCCCAAAAAGGGCGAGAAGCAACGCGACGCTTCATGAAGGATTCAGCGGCTACCAGACTATTCCTTTCGCCAAACCAACCCGGCTTGCGCGAAGCTTCTCGCCAACTTCGGTACGTTTTCGTGCTGCTCGCCCACTTGTAACTATATATATATATATATATATATATATATATATATATATATATATATATATATAATATATATAATATATATACATAGGCTGAGTATAATTTAAATTAAAACTTTATTTTGTTGGGATAAGACATTCTTTATTATTTATTAGTTAACGTGGTCAAACTAATACTGTTATTATTGTGTGCATAATAGTCAGACGCCGAAAGAGACTAGTTAATATCGAAAGTACTAATATGGACTCTTACAAGAATGTCTTTTCTAAACATAAAATATTATTTAATCAGAGTGTAAAACGCAACACTGTTAAATTTCAATCAGAAGAATTCCTTCTGTAAAGGTAATAATATATGCTGATGTTTTTTATGATTACTATCCACAGTCTTTCCTAGTTCATGAATTGTATATAATATATTTTGTTTTTTGAAATTCAAGTCGCTTGTTATTCTTTTATATTCAGAAGAAACTGTTCATTTTTATGCCTTTGCAAAGTTTCTTCGAGTGGTATATTTTATTTTTATATTACAGTTTATCCGTAAAAATATTCATTTCTTGTTTAAGATGTGCTTTTTGAACTATTCCTACAGAAGAAGCAATATTTTTCCTTTTCCTTCTTTAATATTAAATATCATAAATATTTTGTCTTTAGAAATACCGCTTTCTTTGCAGTTTCTTCGAATAACAGAAAGAAGCCATTTTTCTTTGGAAAAAGTAGTCTCCTGTTCATTATTTATTTAAAAGTATTATTTTGTATTAAAAAGATTCCTGTAAAATCATATTGTATTTTAAAGTCTTAGGAAATCAGGTTAAAAATATGAATATTTTAAATAGAAAGAGATTCCTTATATGTTCTATCAAATACATTTTTTAAAAAAAAACTATGCGAGTAGGTAGAAATTAGGAATTGTAAATTAAATAATAATAAAAATTTTATAAAAAAGGCTTTTTTTGTAGAGAGTATTTTAATATAATCTCTACAAATAATAATAAAGTTTTTTTTTATTTAAAATTTTATAATATATATTTGCAGCAAATGCTTTTTTTTTCTGAAAAATAAATCGTATATTAAGATTTTGTAAAAGTTTTCTATTCGTTATTTGAATTATCTTTACCATTTTTTTTTTTTTTTGAAAAATATAAATTAGATTCACAAACTGTATTTTTTAAAATTCCAATTTTTATAGAAATCTATAAAAAAATCTTTTAAAAAACGATTTTCCTCTTTTTTTTTTTTTTTTTTTTTTTTGTCTTAAACATGCTTTTTTGTTGTTATTTATTTAAGCTATGCGATTTTTAAGAAAGTATATTCTGATGCCAAAATTGCGTTTAACAAATTTTTTCCAAAAGATTTTTTTAGTGATCTGTAAAATTAATTTTTATGACACAAAAATAAAAATTTTATTATAGTGCTAAGTTCAGAAATTTATAATATGCGTAATTTTATAATAAAAAGAGATGGTTTAGAATCTAGCAGGATTTAATATTTTTTATTTTCTCAAACACGAAGTATAGAAAAAATATTATTACCGTTAAAAAATTCAAATCCGAGATTCGTCGATTCAAACCATTTTAGACCGTACTCGAAAGATGCATTTTTGAAAAATGTTTGCCTGCCTGTCTGTTCGTCTGTAACAAAGATAACTCAAAAACATTTTCTGCTAGACGGTTGAAATTTGGTATGAGATATTTACAGTAAATTATAGATCACTATCCAATTTTGAAAAAAAAAAATCCGTTTGGTGGAAATCTGTTTGTCCAAGTGTTTGAATATAATTTAACATAACTAAAAAATGAAGAGAGCTATGTGGATAAAATTAGATATACAGATTTTACCATCTTTATGTAGACGCAATCAAATTACGAGTGGAATCTATCACGAGGTTCACGGTTATTTCAGAAACATGAAAACGTAATAACTAAAAAATTCCATGACTTAAGCATGAAATTCAACGTAATTTTGTTATTGCAACTAAAATTTTGTATAATTTTTTTTTACAATCTGTCAGAAAAAAATGAGCCCAAAAGAGATATTTCTATTATCAGCACAAAACCGGCAAATCAATCGCCAAAAAAAATAATAAAAATAAATATAAAACCCGCCAAAAGTGACGTGATTGATCCAGTAAAAAGGCTAAATTTAAGATAAAGGTTAATATTTCGCAACTATTGTACATCAGCGCCATACGAAAAGTCTTCTGAGGTAATCCTTTTATTACAGACTATACGAGAAAGTTTTGGGGAGACAACTTTACCTGGTTTCTTCAGTAAATTTCCTTTTTTTAAGGTTCTCAAAAATAAGGATTGAGTTCTAAATCTTATTTTTTTATATCCAAAATTATTTTTAAAAAGTATTAAAGATTTCTTTTCCACTCTTGACAGTTTTGAAATATATTTTCACTGAGAATATATTTCTGAGGGCAAAATGGAAACGGTTTGAATTCTTTGCAAAATTTGAAAAGTCATAATTCAATAATTCATTTTTGAAAAATAAATATTATTTTATAACTGTTCTTCTGATAGTTCAAGGAAGCAAATATGTCTCAAATATTTTTATGCATTTGGTTCATACTAACAAAAGAAGGGGGGTACGACAATTACTTACAATTCTAAGGTTTGCAGACTTTTCTTTAGAATTTTTTCCGTTTTCACAATACAAAATTGTAAATTACAATTTCCCAGAAACTTCTGTAACTCTAGGCATATTTAAAAATACCTTCCTCTATAGATCTGCGTCATTATCGTATGAGAAATACCAGTTTTCTGTTTATTTACGCCTAGAAACTGACACGTTTGTTTTATATCTAGAAACTGACACGTTTTTTATGTCTACTAACACGTTTTTTCATGTTTTACGTTTTTACTACGATTTTGAAGTAAAAAATCGCCAAATATTTTAGAATTCCGCCATTTTTTGGGCGATTTTTCGCTTGCTCGCGGCTAACGGGAAAGTACCTTTATTTCCTTGTAAATATCAGATATTTATTCTGTTTCTGTAGAGTAGCTTCCAAATTTGAAATACTGAGAAAAAAGCTCATTTTTTTAAAAAAACAAATTGCTCTCTGTTGGTGAATGTATAGAATTACTTAAACGAAAGGTTATTAGTGTTTACAAAATACGTGGATGCAGGAGTTTTTTGCGAAGCGATCCGAGAGGAACTGCAACAGCACTTCCTGGGGGTTGAAGAGCCTAGGCGTAAAATCCCCCAAGTAACTAAAAAAAAGTAATTGTAATAGATCAAGACAATTATTTAATATTGCTGACTTTTTTTTAAAAAAAAGGGGGGTTAGTTATGGAATAAAAGGTTCTAAGCGATCAATACTCTAACAGGAAAATGTTTATTGGTAATACTTATATTATTACCACCAAGCGCTTGGGGGGGAGGAAGAGTAAATACTGAGATTAACTAATTTTAATCAAGAATGAGCAAACAATACTAGGGTATCAAAACGTTTACTAGTGACAATTTCAACTTATCAGTGTCGCTGAAATTCTGATGCATCGATCCTGTTTAGGCTTATTTATGAAGAGGATAAAGACTTACTCCAAACATCAAAATGATACAGTATTTCAAAACTCATATCTTTCCTTTGTTGAATACAGTATAACGGAATTTACTTATCAATATAACATTATTTCTAAAACTTTTCGTAAACACGAATGCCATAACTTTCATAATGACGAAATATGGAACACTATCATTAAAAATCCAAAATTTCAAATATCATATAAATTCAAAAATTTCGTATCATTCGTCCAGTTTTACTTTATTTAAAAAAATAATTTCAAAAAAGTTATTTCCAACTAGTTTACAAAGCATTTCGTTTTGTCTTGTCTTTTCTTTCAATGCTAAAAAATTTCCAATTCTTGAATGCGTATGTTAAAAATATAGCACATTTATAACAACTGCTTTTTCATCTGCTTTTTTAAACCTAAATCTTGCTTTTTTAAACAATAAATCATCTGCTTTTTTTAAACTTATAAAAACATATATTTTTGGTACGCGTTCTATTATAACCTTGAGAATTTAATATATCTTTTAATCATAGCGAAATTATAAACACAATCAGCGGAATCCTGTTGGAAATTATATTTATGGAGAGTAAAAAGAATAAAATTTCTCATTTGAGCAGTAAGGAAAATTGTTTCATGGTCGAAACAGTTCAGTTCACAATAATATAATTTTAGGTAATTTTCTACTTTTGGGTGTGTATTTAAATTACTCGACCAAAAATCAATTTGAAAAATTTATTGAAAATCACGAAATATTATTAACTTGACCTGGCGCCAAACAATCCGAGTTATTATATATCTTAATGAAACAGTATTGATTTAATTCTGTATTCTTAGTTTGAAAAGACTTTTAATATACAGACCTACCACGTTGAAGAAAATGTTTTAAAGACTGTTTTTCAGTTAGTTTATTAAACAACGCCCAATTCAAAACATACTTATTGATTTTAAAATGGAAATTAAATGATATGGAAAAGCTAATTCAATCATTGCAAATATTTTCCCATTGATTCATGTAATCTTACATTTTAGTTAAGATAATAGCTGCTGAAATGTCATTAAAAGCGTAATCGCCTTGAAAGAACAGGATGTTGAAATAAAACTGTAAAATCGTGTGGCTATTTCACTGACAGTAATAATAGATTTAGGTCAAGAAATTTAATCCCATGAATTTATTGAAAAATGATTGAAATAAGAAAAAGAAATATATTAATTTAATTATATATAGATATAGATATAGATATAGATCGATATTTGCAGAAATTGTGTAATACTTTAAGTTGTTCAGCACATGTTTCTCACATACAATGAAAAGAGAATTTTGTGTTAAATTATATTATTAAACAGTTTCAAAATTGAAATAGAATATAAATTACTGATTTTTGATATCACTACTTGATCACTCAAACTTTTGATATCACTTTGATAATGTTAACACCCTAATTAAAAAAATAATATTCAAAGTTCAATTTTTGTCAGTATTTATTTCTGTAAATAAATCCGATTTTAATCTTTTCAACAACAAATATTTTTGAAATTCTCCATATCTACCAGAAATAATGTAACAATTTTTTTCGTTATAATAATATTAATTTCTAAATATTAAGAACTTAAAAAAAATAATGGTAATAGCATGGAAATTTCTTCTCTAATTTTTATTTTGAAATAAACAATTTATAGGATATATAAAAAGGCATAAATTAACAGGGAAAATAATTAAATATTGATAGTTTTGTAATAGATATTATCTGAAAGGAATTTAATTATTTGGGTGTCTCGAAATGTTGCTTGGAAAAGAATATTCAAGAAATAAACTATATAAAAGTTGCAATGACAACAAGTAAGTAAAGAAGAAGAAAATCTAAAATGTTTAAATATATAGAACATTGAATAGCTTTTTTAATTTTTTCGTAAAAATTATTTGATTTCTGAAATAGATTTTGATAATTATTGTATCATTTCAGCCATCTTTTGGAGCAATTTAATGAACAAAAAAGATAAACCAAGTACAACAAGATAATAGTAATTGCAACTTTAAGTTTATTCATTCATACCTAAATAAAAAAAACACTTACATGCCTTTTTAATTGAAATATTAAAGGGAGGAGAGGATATAATCTAAATGTGAGTGTAAAGCACTTCCTTTTATTGTTTCAGAATTCTAAACTCGAATCAACTCTGAGTAAAAGGGTCAAATAATCGAAGGTACTGCAAATCATTGATATCGATGATGAATCAACAATGATAATTAATGATATCAATTAATAATTTCTTTAATTAATGATGATAGACACATTGCATTGTTTTTTTGTATACTGCTATTTCACTTTGCATTTTTTTAAAAAAGTTGATAAATTTAAATTTGTACAAATGATTTATTTTTGAACTTATGATTGCATTTTTAAAATTTCTCAAAATGCGTGAATTACAACATTTAAAGACTTATCATAAATTATACATTTGGTTTAGAACCTTTATTGAGTCGTGTTCATTTTGCGAACATAAAATGTTTAATGAAATATGTAAAAATAAAAATTTTACAAAATTAGAAAACATGTCCTTATATGCCAATTTTGAATTCCGATGTACTTAAATGTTGAACCTTTGAAGATACTCCTGTTTTAATTCTCATTTATTGTACCTAATTTCTTATTTTAAACTAATAAAACTGAAAAATACAATCTGTTTTCAACAAATTGTTTGTTATTTTACTAAATATTGCCGTTTATTAATTTCTGTATATTTTTTTAAATTTTTATAAAGGAGATCTTATATCAAGGCGTTTGTTCTAATTAAAGAATTAGGATATACTGTCTTTCTCTCTCTCTTACAGTATTTGCAACGAGGAGTATTTCATTATTCAGTTTTAAAACATTTTTAGGAAAAGCTGCTAGATTTATCAAAAAAAAAATCCTCCAATTTTAAATCTGTTTTTAAAAGAAGCTATTTAAAATAACTTTAGAATACTTTTTTAAAATCCATTATGCTTTTAAAAACCAGAATTCTGCTTATTGTGATAATTTGAGTTCTAACAGAATCCCTTCCTTGTCCAAAATAAAATTATTTCTATTCAGTAACCAAAGTGGGAAAATTTTGTTCTATAAAATCTTAACATGGGACTAAAATTTACTATGTTATTTTAAAGGGATATAACATTTTCACGCGTTTTTCCACCCACTCCCTAACATGTCTACATTCTCCATCAAACCCACTACTCTAATTTGTCAGCCTCGTCTCAATCGAAAGTGTTCGTTTGACTCGCATTGTTTACTGAAGCGCGAAAAATGAGACTGATAGGCCAAACCACCGGTTAGATAAACCAGATACGCCAATGGCGATCCTTCCACCGCCGAATCTTTTGGTTTGAAGGACAGCCGAAGAAAGGCCTTCGGGCCTTAATATCTGTCGGGCCGGAGGGGGTGTTTAGAGCTTTACTCCCCTGTTTCCGGTGGCCTCTCTGACCCTGGTCCACCCCGGTTGTCACGCAATTCGAAGATCCCATTGTGTCGAGAGATAAACTCAAGTAAGGCGGTTCTGCCGAAGGCTTTAGGGACGTTTCATCAATTAAAGAGGCGACCTATTTTGGATGCTGGACGGATAGCCAGCATTGGAAATTGTGGTCGAGTTGGCTGTGTCTCGCAGCGGAAATTGCAAGATTAAGATTGCTTCAAGGGGAGGGGGGATAAGTTGGGAAGGTAGTCCGGGTTTACTGGAAGCAGGTGGGATAAATCTGTTCTCGACTATTTGACTGATTTGTCTTGATATCATAGGCATTCAAATCCCCTTGGTTTCAAATTCATCCCTTGAAATTAAACATTTTAAAAGTGCTATAATTCAGTACAAAATACTGTCTAAAATATATTAACGTCACTAATGTTTTGTCGGTTTTATTCGATTAAAAGTTGCATGTAATTTGTAAAACTGAAGGTATCCAATTAAGAAGCATTGGACACAAATTGTTTAATAAGATATTTACTATACGTTTTTATATTCCCAATAAAAATATATAATAATAATGATCAAGATAAAATATAATAATAATAATAATGATAAATAATAATGATGATGATGATCATAAATAATAATGACGACGATAATGATTTATTATTATTATTATTATTGATGATGATGATAATAATGATAATGATGATGATGGTGATATAATATAATAATTATAAATAATAGGAATAATAAGAAATAATAATATATATTAATGATGATGATATAAACAATAATAATGATGATAAAATATGATGATGATGATACATAATTGTAGAAAATTTTTTGCATGTGCTGTTTTAGAATTTCAAATTTTTTTTTAGCTAACCTTATCCATAAGTATGCAATAAAAGGTAAATGAATGCTACGTATACTGAAGAAAATGGCTACCCTAAAAAAAAGCCATAAATCAGCTTAAAATACATTTGAAATATTCCGAGGACAAAGTTGCGTTAGATTTCTGAAATATTTTTGTCAGAGATTCTAAACCCTGCCTATTCGACAATGAGCTGTGGATCCAGTATGGAATCTCCGGTCAAGATTTCTAAGAAAAAAGATGTCTATAGAAGAAATTGAAACGAACATTTTAACCGCTTAGATGGAAGATTCCTAGTTTTAGAAGCAAAATGAAAATCAACTCATATTTTTAAAACTTGAAAAATGCTTGAATGTAGTTTTAGATAGTTAAAGTTTACAGCTATTAGATTACAAGACATGTGGAAACTAATTGAAACTAAGATTTATTCCTTTTATTTTTGTTAATGGCAAAATCATAAAGCGAACATGTTAATTGACTAATTTCATGACATTGGCAAATTGCAAAGTGTCACGCTTGTGGTCGTGACCCATTATTTAAGAAAATTTTAATTTCATTTATAAAATAATGATTTTGTTTCGTTTTCAGTATTTTTTTTTTATGTTTAAAATATCTTTGAAAGAAATAGTTTTTATTATTAAAATATCTGTCATGGAATTTTAAATGTATTAAAAGATTCACCATAAGAATAAAAGCTCACTTTTTTCGATGTTATAATTTCCAAAGGAAATTTAGAATATTAATGCAATATTTTTCTATTATAATTGTGGAAAAAAATATTAAATAACCGAAACTTTTAATTGTTAGTAATTTACTTCCATTACATTTCAAAGAAGAATAAAAAAAAGTTCTTAATTAAACTTAGTTTTTATAACTTTTTTTCATAGCTTTATTTAGTTTCTAATTTATTAAGTTTTTAATTAATTATTCATGTTATCAAAATTCCACGGACGAAGGACCATTTGCAAATTATATTTCCACAGAAAAGGAAATTGTTATTTTATCCTTCCTTCTCTCTCTCTTTCTCTCACTCTGTATATATATATATATATATATAATACGTTTTTAGTGAAGTGGTTTCGGATTGAATGGACTTTACTTGAGGACAGCACACACAAATTTATTTACTGCTATTTGCAAGTATTTACAGGATGATCCAATAAAGTAAAACCTCAGATAAAAACAATTCAGCAATCAACAATTACTTAAAGTGTAAATACAAGCCGTACGCACAATAAAAACCGACTGCAAAACATATATCGTATAGCACAGCAAACAGTAAATCACAGCGAGCTCAATAATACAACATTAACAGCAAACGTAACCATATCTCACTAATAACAAGCGAGAAAAGTAATCAGCTCTCTACAAGTAGTCGTTTCTCTTCCGAGAGGAAACTCTGCCATAACTACGCCAATCCGTCCCTTGTAAAGCCGAGCGAGCGAGCGTCCAAAAGCACGCGGGGCTTCTTGAACGGTCCAGTGGCTACCAGACTATTCTTTTCGCCAAACCAACCCGGTTGGCACGAAATTCCTCGTCAAACGCCGCCAACATTGGTGCCTTCTGAAGCGCCCGCCTGCTTGTAAGAATATAATATTAAAAAGCAATTTAAAAGTATGTTCATACAAATGAATAAAAAGAAAATAAAAAATATCAGTGAGTCGACTCAAGCGTGTTAACTAAGTTTTACTCTGAACACATACAATGAATGTATGCGTCAAAATTCACAAATAAAAAAACATCGAACAGAACATTTTGTTTTTTTTTAATCAATCAAATGATATTAATTAATTAGATATATTATGCCAATCTATGAACATTATCATGATAAAAAGAATAAAAAGAAAAATTTCCTTTTTTACCATATTTGAAAAGACAAAAGTCGATTCAAATAATGAATAATCGATAGTTAAAAAGGTATAGTAATTGATAAAAATAGTCAGCTGATATATGAATAATTTCATCATATTTCTTATATTACGTTTAAGTGAAATTTATCACTTCAGATTACAATTCTTGAGAGCTTAATATATATATATATATATATATATATATATATATATATATATATATATATTATATATATATATATATATATATATATATATATATATATATATATATTTCTTTTTATACATTATAACACCACATCGAATAAAATTAGAGATAAAAAAATTATCTTATGTAATGGATCCTTTAAACGGTATCGATGCATATTAAAGTAAAACAACTAAATTCCGAAAGTTACGTAACAAAAAAAATCAATAAATTTAATAAAACTAAATCCTAGGTAGAGGTTCTGAAACATTTTACTCATCGAGTTTCCTTTAATTTTTGAACCTAATGAATTTTCAATGAAACTCTTAACCTTTATTGAGTTTATTCCTTAAGGAGCCTAACGTAGACCGTCTTTATTCATCCCCCTTAACTCCTTTTCTAATAATCCAATTACTGGCGAATGATTTTCCGATTTTCTAATGAAAGTGCAAATTCCCCCCTTAAATGGGGATTAAATGAAAAAATCCTCAAGTAAGATTGTAATAAAAGTTTCGAAGATGTACGAAAGCTTCTGATGCACTATAAATACTGTATAACATTTTCCTTTATCATTCTTACTTTCGTTGCATATCCAATTTTGGGATAATATAATATTTAAATCAGTCTTTTATTAAATTTTTATAATTTAGAGCACAAAAGAAATTTATATTCTGGAAGTTAAAATCACGTGTATTCAAAGACTTTTCTTTTTAATGCTAAAGCTGGTTAAATTGAAAAAAGAATTAAAAAAAAAGCTTTACTATTAGTAAGTTTTATGAGATTTTTATTCAAATTTAAATTCGGCTTGTGATTAAAATTAACATCGTCTGTTAAGATATCTCAAGTACCACAATAATAATTTTAAAGTTGTTTATAAAGTAAATGTATGAAGAAAAATCACATCTAAATCTTCTTAGTAGGGATTGAATAGTAATGCAGCACTGGATTGAAAAATATTGAGTAGTGTATTCCGATACTTTTTTCAGAAATGCTTAATTTTTTTTTAAAAAAAAGTACATATTTATAAGATGTTTTTATTCTATTTGAAATTTGACAAGAAATATATTTTAAATCTAACAATAATAATAACTTTGTATGCATTCAAATCTATAAAGAAAAATTTTATCTGAATCTTCTAAGTCTGAACCGACACTGAATATCTAACACTGGGCTGAAAAACAATGAATAGTGTTACATAACTTGAGTAAAAAAAATGAGTTTTACTCTCATTTAAGCTCTAATTTTTCTGAAAAAGTTATATTTTTCTTTAAATATCAAAGTTTTTATCCTTCCAAAGGAAAATATCAGTTTTCACGTCAATGAAAAATAGTCTGTGCTCGATCAGAGGGAATCATTTTTTAGACCTTTTCTCTAGCATGATTAACGCTACGTCAGTCCACCACTACCTACCACTGTGCATAATTATCTCCAATCTGAGCATGATTTGACTAGTCAAAACTCTATTCATATCCAAAGCATCAGATTAAAATAATATGTACCAATAGAAGGTCGTGATACGTGGCTAGGGCCAGTAGTCGAGTAACATGACCATAATACAAAAGTCGACTTCGGTATCGTAGATGTTATCTGGCTTATGAAGCTAGCGCCACAAATGTATATTACTACGAAAATCATAAAGTGAATTCATGGTGGCAGAAGTCAAAACCATTGAGTAACGGAAATTGAATCAAGAAAAAAATACGTCTCTAAGGCATATGGAAATGCACAACACAGATAGAAAATTACTAATTAAGAATTAACATACAACAATAGCGGACAGCTAGAGAAATAGCTTCATGTTCCATACTCCAAACAACAAATTCCTTCCTCGTTTGAATATTTCGCCTTATATATTGTTACAAGCGGGCGAGCGCCGCGAAAGGGCTCCTAAGGAGAAGACGTTGGTGACGGCTGACGAAGACTCCAGCCTTGTTGATTTGGCGAAAAGAATAGTCTGGTAGCCGCTGGTTCGTTCACGAAGCTCCGCGTGCTTTTGGGCGCGCTCACTCGCTCGGCTATATAAGGGACGAGTTGCTGCAGTTTCGGAAGTTCCTCTCGGAAGAGAAACAAGTCATTGTAGCCAGCTGATTACTTTTCTCACTTGTTATTAGTGAGATGTGTTTACCTTTGCTGTTAACGTTGTATTATTGAGCTCGCTGCGATTTACTGTTTTCTGTGCTATACGATATCTGTTTTGCAGTCTTTTTATTGTGCGTAAGGCTTGTATTTACGCTGTTAGTGACTATTCACTGCTGGATTGTGTTTATTTGAAGTTTTCCTTCCTCAAGTCATCCTGTAAATAGCTGTAAATAAATTTGCTTGTGCTGTCCTCAAGTAAAGTCCATTCAATCCGAACCAGCTACGCTAAAAACGTAACAATACATTATCCTTATAAGAAATGGAATTTTCTTGCTGTTATAATTTTTGGCTTCTGATAGATAGAGAGAAAAAATGCTGTAATTCTAGTATTTTTCAGAAAATTAGTTTTTAATGCCAAGATCGGGAATCATTGATCTGACATCCGTTCATAGTAAATTCCAAATATATAAAATATCTTCTTTCAGAGACGATACTATTTGTTCATGTTATCGTTGCATTATGTTGTACTATAACAAGTTTCAATTTTTCCTCCATCAAAATATACTATAAATTCCATAATTAAATTGGAGTTTAAAACTATACATCGTTTTATGCAAGTTTATTCCTATTTCAAAAAAATAAAATTAAATTAATGACTTTTTATTTACATTAAAGAGTCTCAACTTTCTTTTTTCCTTTTCTGAACTAGAATCATATGTTGTTTTTTCATTATATATATATATATATATATATATATATATATATATATATATATAATATTTGACCAGTGGGGGTATACTCTTCTTGATTTTTTCATATTGTTAAACATTATAGTATTTTCCGTTTTATTTTCGATACATATTTTGATCCTGTCGGGAAAAGTAAGAGAGAGATAGCAAATCCTCGAAGTGAACAGTGAAGTCCTAAAAATGTTATATCTCATTCGTATCCTCCAGGTTAAACATATACTGCTACAATATAGCGTGTTTTGTGTTTCATAAAAAAATGCAGAGCAACGAATATATATTTTGGTTCTTTATTTTTCGCCAAATCAACCAATCAATATCATTCAATTGTGGTACAAATCTTGAATTTTGATTATAAGATCACTTATGTAATTTCATTTACATAAATCATTATGTTTTTGTGTTAGTTGTTGATCTGGTGTCCCACTTTACAACAGAAGGATAAGTGCTGTAACCTCTGAGGGGATGGACCCCAGAGCAACCGAGGGCAGAAATCTGACTGCTAGTTCACACACATTTACAAACCCTTTTTACGGGGCGGACTTCATTCATGCATTTCATTCAATCATCTATCGATCGTAATTTAAATCTAAAACAGAGAATTATAATCTCAGACTTAGTACTCTCAATGATATTATTCTTTACATGGAGGACTTTGTTACCATGACAGATTTAACGTGCGCCAGCTACCACACACACAGAGATTCTTCGACTGACGGGTTTAAACTCTCAGGTCAACGGATACGAATTGAACGCCCTACCAACCAGGCTATCACGGCCTTTTTGAGTTAGTACATTCACATTTTGTGAATATGCGAACAGACGGAAGATTCAATTGCTTGACGTAACAGATTCTGAAGTTAATATCAATTTAAAATACTGATGATAAAATTGAATACAAAATTTTATCTTTTTTCAGATATTGTGATTGCATACACAAAATAGATTATCTTCCTATAAGTAATTACTTTCAAAAGGTGATAGAAATCTATAAATTTGATGTATAAATTTCATCTAAATAGCTCAATGAAGTTTCGAACATTAGTGTTCAAATCGAGTCAGTGTTCCAAAAATGTGTTTTTTCAGACACCATAACGTCTTAAGTGTTCCAAATTAATAAAAAACTATGCATATTTTTGCCATTTCACTACTTTATACCACATTTAAAAAAAACATTTTGTCTAATATTGAGGAGCGAGAACAAAACATTTACTGTATTTTGTAGTGTAGATGTACATTAATGAAAATCTATAAAAATGAATAGAAAAAAAAAAACAGTTTTCAATTTGTGCATGCCCCCTATAGTTGCTTTTGTTTTGATTCTCATCAAAGTGGGTTACTATTTTAAATTCAGAAGTGTGTGTTAATAGTCAGGATGAGACAAGAGTCGTTTGACAATATGAAGAGACTTGTAAGAAAAGCCCATTCAAAAAAACCCACCAAAGCGTATCTTGATCGCCTAATATCAGTGTGGAAATTCGGTTCGGTTGCCATTTTTTGTTTTTGATTACATGTTTCGGAGAAAGTGGACGAAAGTGGTGCGTGTTTCACGGAGTTTTGTTATTGAACTGTTTCAATTTTGTGTTACTGAAGTTTTTGCTTTCTCTTTTCGGAAACAGGATGTCTAAGCATGTAAATTTTTAATTGTTGCATATTTTTAGTGCATGATGGTTAATGGAATGATTTAAAATCCATGTCTTGGAATGGTCAATATCAATAAAGTCAAACGTTTAGTATGATTTGTAATGGTTTCAAATCATAATGCAATGTTTTTTATTATCGTATAATTAATGATGATTAAAATTGATATACTTTTACCAGATTCTTTATATCAGTTTATTATATTTTGGAATATGATATATCTGAAGACTTGGAAGAGCCACAACAAGTTTTTACTCCTCCACCATGTACCAAACATAAAAAAAGTAAAGTGTAAATATATTATTCCTACGAAATACAAGAATTTGTAGCTCTTATTTTCTTTTGCCTTTTAATATAAAAGAGGGATTTCTAATTTTACTACACATCGTTTGCTAAGTGTTTTACAAATATATCCATATTGTTTTTACCTCTTATACTATATTTTCCCAATGCACAGTATTTAATACTTTAGATACTTATTTAATTAAAATTTTATCAGTCTAAAGGCTGACAAAATGTATTTTAAAAATTTTATAAATTCCATCTTTAAAATTTTGTCTTTTCATCGTTTAATACCGTATGTTTTAAACCGTGAACCTGTTTATCTACCGTAAGTTTGGCGCAGTATGGTCAGACATGGCTCTTGCGACAGGAAATCCCAACCAACCTTTATATCAGTTTAAAGTTATATAAAGATTAAAGTGAAATCTGCTATGCATATTTCAATGTTTCATGTCAGAATATCATTTCTTGAACGGCCAAGCACCACTTGCTTGTGCAAGTTAAACTATATTTTCATTCATTTTAATCGTTTCATCGAATTAGTCACTTTAGTATTGCAAACGATCCAAAAAACCTTTGCCTCCCCTTTATTGTTTAAAAAAAGCATCACGTGTCCTATTTATTTCATTCATATAATAACGAGCTCAAAATGATATTTTTCTATGTTTTATATGCTGTAGTCATACATCATAGTACCCTTATATTTTTAAATCAGAGCTTTTGTAAATGCAATTGCAATACGTTATTAAAAGCTGATTTTTTTTTTGAGATGATCGTGCAGATGTTAAAATTTTTATTTTTCGTCAATGGATTTTTGTTGACGCCAAAAACCTCATTTCCCTCAAAACATCATGTTCTGAAATGATAATAAATGCATAAATGGTTTCCTTACCACTTAGATATTAAGGATTCAAATTAATATTTTAAAAGAGCACCATAAGATTTTTTTGTAAATCGCAATGGAAACAAATTGGGCTGAGACAAGAAGATTCCAGCTTTGAAAACCTATTTTTCTAAATTGTGCGATTGTAAACCTATTCTTCTAATGTGTGCTAATTTTTACATGTCATGATATTTTTTGAATATATAATATTTAATGAAATGACTTAAAGGAATGACCAATGACATTGTAATCATAAATATAAACACATTGTAGTAGTTTCAAAATCATTTAAATCCAATGATTCTGATTTTTGTATGATTAATAATGACTGAAGGTAAGATAAATGTATAAATAGTTTCCTGATTATTCCAATTTTATCGATTTGCAACAATGAAAAGGGGCACAATAAGTTTTTCTGTATATCTCAAAAATCAAAGGGGGTTGAGACCGAGAGATTCTGAGTTCGAAAACCAATTCCTTTATATTGTGGTGCATGCAACCTTCATGCAAATTATGATAAATATGCTTTTTTAAAGTTTTCGAACTCGTATTTAGTGCAATGTTTCTTATTGTTGTATAATTAAGGATAATTCCAAGTTGAGAGAAAAATATAAATGGCTTCATAACCTGTTCAATATTACAGATTCGTTAGAAACGGGGGTTCTCAAAAGGTGGGTCGCGACCCCCAGGAGGGTCGCAGGATGTGCTCAGGGGGTTCACGAGATGTGGAAGAAAAGTTAAAAAAATCAATTTATTGCTGTAGTTTTCATTTTTAAAAAAAGAGTACACATAAAGCTTTTAATACACATACAAGTTGGTTTTTGTGTTCTATTAGTCAATGGGATACATGAGGCTGTTTGGAATTTTTAAAAAAATTTAATGTCTGGAATGGGCTTTGTAATACACAAAAAGATGTCATTTTCCAGTGTCACACGATTTATTGATTATGTTTTAAAATTTATCATTATGGAGAATCCTTGTTCACAATTGTAATATGTAGAAAATCACATCAAAGTTTTTAATGCTGATGTGGACAGTTCTGGGTATTGCTTTTTAATACGTATCCAAAATTTGTCGGTATAAGCTTTGATAAAAGTTACTTTAGCTGACTGATCACTTGAAATCTCTATCCGTTGATCATGGTGAATGGCATTTAGCTCAGCTTTTGTTACGGCTTGCTCACTGAACGGATTGACTATCCACACAATCCCACTCATATCCTTAACTGGAATGCAATCTGTAAACTGTTCAATGAAAGTTTCGAGATGAGATGATACTAGTAAGGAGAAAAATGAAGTATGCAAGGGATGTGGTCTCAATACCCGACACCTACTCTACGAACTCTTGAGTACGTGTAAAATGTCCAAAATTTCTGTCTAACCATTAAACAGAATTAAAATGGGGGAGGGGTGACAATATAAGTCTAAAAAGTGGGTCACAATGCCTAAAAATTTGAGAACCCCTGCGTTAGAACATAAGAGTACAATTATTTTCTGTACATCTCTGTGAAATCAAGGTTCATTGAGACCGAGAGATGCCGAGGTCGAAAACCGATTCCACTAAACGATTATGTAAGTGACCTTGATGCATATTAATTATGACAACAAGGGTGAAAACTTCTCGTTCGAACTTGGTATGGAAATCTAATAAAAGATGGCTACTGAAGTATAGACCAAAAAATAAAAATAATTAAAATCCAGCACAAATTTTATGTTATCATGTGAGAAAATTATTATTTTTAAGTCATTGTTTGTCTTAATTGAAGTCATTTATCTGTTTAAACGGTTTGATAGAATTCCATGACTATCGGATTGCTCATACTTCGATATTTAGAAAACGATGGATTTTTTTCTCATTTCAAAATCGGTCGAGTTCCAAAACTTTATCACGGGGCCAGATTTTTTTCTTTTTCTTTTTCGAAAATATGGTTTAAACTGGTTTGGAATGATCACATGATTATTGGGTTACTTATTTGTCACCTTTTTGAAAAGTGATGCTTTCTCTCTCCCCTCCCCATCTGAAAATCGTTTTATTTCGATCCTTTTTTCGCCAATTAAGAAATTGAATATTAAATATATATATATATACAACTTTCCATCTCTCCTTCTGTTGCTTTGAATTCATTCCTAGTTTCTTCTTTGAGCTTCCTATAGTGATAACTTCTTACAACCCTGCCGTTATTGCCCAGATAGGAAAACCGGGCACATGGCAGACATTCGAGCCAAGTTGTACCTTTTTGGTGGTGATAAAACGACAAATGTGACAACCTTTTTTAAAAATCATTTTGTAACTATCTCAAAGCGAAAAATTGATGAATCAAACGCGAAAAGTCGCTAATTTTTCTGCCCGTTTATTTTGTAGCTGCAAAATTTCAAACTAAAACAATATCATAATTTTAAAAAATGCTACCTATACTATGAAATAGGCATCTATGATTAAATAAAACTGCGAATGGTATGTTGATTTGCTCTAATAACAGTTTAGATTATTAGTTGACAATGAGTTTCAAACATAAATGCTTGAGAAAAGATTGATATTGCTATAAACAATGGTTGGATAGAAGATTTCAAAATTTTATCAAGAACTTTACCTAAACTGTTTTTCAGGTTTCTCTACCAAAACGGAGTGATTCAGCTTTAAGAGAAGGGAATGTGTCTTGTGTAATGTTAAGTATGTGGCGTCATGGTTTTTGGAAGTTACTAAAAAAATGTGAAATAAACTTTGTTAAATATATCCTGCTGAAAAACCTTGCACCAGTTTTATTTTAGCTTTAAAAAAAGCGTACTTTTTGTGTGTCTAGCAAAAAATAGATGTAGCTCTCAACATAAAACAAAAAGAGTTAAATCTTCTTTTAAAGAAAATGTTTTTGCGTTCGGACATAAGTTTGGCATGAAGAAAATTCAGCCGTCGAAAATTATTCATTTATTTTTCGAAATTATTACTTTAACCTTTAAATGACTCTTTACACCTTTAAATGACCTTTAAAATGACTTTTTACAATTTTCACCTTAGAAATTTGAAATTTTACAGGCATTAAAAGCAAAAGTATATAAGGTGACAAACGAAATTTTAAAGCATTATATTAATTTATTTAGGAGTTAGGGAGGTTAATATAATATAATATTAACGATAAATAACGTTAATGAAAATGTTCCACACATTCTAAATTTGTTCGAAAGCACTCCAATTTTTATTATTACTTTCTCTAACCTTTTTGAAATAAAAATTAGGATTCATTTTGAATTTTGACTACGAAATATCAAAAATAAACAAAGTAATAACTCAAAACTACTTAAACTTTTTTTTTTAAATCAGTAGTTTAAAAATTATTATATAGGTTAATTTTGATATTTCGTACTCAAATTTCAAAATGAATGCCAACTTTTGTTTCAAAGAGAAAGTAATAATAAAAATTGGAGCTCTTTCGAACAAATTTTGAGTGCCTGGAACATTTTTCATAAACGTTATTTATCGTTAATATTTTATTATATTAGCTCCCCTAACTCATAAATAAATTAATTACCGCTTTAAAATTTTGTCATTTTCTATAGTTTTGCTCTTAATTGCGTCCCGGGATGGCCTGGTTGGTAGAGCATTGACCTCGTACTCCTTAGGTTACGGGTTCGAAGCTCACCGGCCAAAAGATTCCCCTAGTGTGTGGCGATTGGCGCCCATTAAATCTGTTCGTGGTCGCAAAGTCCTCCATGTCGAGAGTAATACCTCTGGGGATACTGGGTAAGAGGTGATCATTCTCTGGTCCAAGTCTAAATTACGATCGGAGATGTATGAATGAATTTACATGAATGAAGCCCGCCTCCTGAAAAGGGCTGTGACGTGTGAGTAGCTAAGTCGTACTCTTGGCCCTAGATAGCGGTACTTATAAAACAAAGAGACGCATTTCTTAGGCTTAAATTATCTGTTGATCTTATCAGCGGTGGCTTGTCCAAGGCAAGTGCCATTAGTCACATCACAACTCTCAATGCCTGTAAAATTTCAAATTGCGAAAATAAAAATTGCAAAAGGTCATTTTAAAGCTGTACTCTCTGAATATTTCCAAAGAATTCCGCATTCTTTTTCATTTTCCATCATGTTTTCTGCTTTTCAAATGTAGTTATGAGTTCCTCTAGAATTTAGCGAATACTGGACAACAGTTATTGTCTAACGGTAATTAGGCTGTAATGTTAAAAAAAGCTCAGAATAGCATGAGCTGACAAAAATATGAGCCTAAAAGGTCATTACTAAATGATATTTATAAATATTATAATTATTTACGGTTATACTACGAGTGGCTCTAATTTTCTTGTTATCGAGTAGTACTTAATTGATTATCATTCTGAAGAAAAATAAAAGTATATCAAATTTTAATATTTTAAAAATTATTTGTCACATAAAAAATGGGGATATCTTAAATTTTTGATATCTTGATAAAATAATTTTTAAATTATCTGTCTTACAAAAACTGGAGGTATATCAAATTTTAATATTTTAAAAATATTTTTTAAAAAATATTTAAAATAATGCATGGAAATAGTTTTATAGCATAAATGTACTTTTATTTTATTTTTACTTCTAGTTTCTTTTAGTTGTATTGTTCTTCTGATTTTAAAAAAAGCATTTGCAAAAAAAGACAGCACAATGGTTTAACATTGTTCCACATAATAAATTTAAAAGTTTTTATATATTTAAAGCTGTAGCGTTATATTTTTTATTTTAATTGTAAAAAAAATTAAAGTAATACATTCTATTAAAAAAGAAATTCGTTTAAATTTAAAAGAACGGGGAAAAATCAATAAGAAAGAACTTTGATAATATTTTTTCCCTTTTTTTTATAAAGTATTTGAAAGAATTTTTACAAGAATAATTCATGGAATTTATTACGCTTAAACAAAGTCGTCCAAAATTATCTTGCTTTCCAGACAGAACTGCAATCTTCCACAAACAACATGTCACCCTTGGGTTAATTTATCATCCCTTTTTTTGGGCCTCCTCTACCCGAAAAGACTCCTACAATTTTTTTTTCAACACAGATTTAGAAAATTACACAATTCTGTAAATCAGAATAATAATGGTATGTGTTTGGAAGATTTATATTTCACTAACTATGAAATGAACACACTGCGGTCAACAAAATATAGCTACTGTATTAAATGTATGACGGAAAAAAATGTGCATATTCTTTTTTTAAAAAAATTTACCCGTAATTTTCAAAGAACGTTATTTGACTTATTTTTTAATTCTTTTTTTATTCACATAAAAGATTACACCAATTTAATTCAACAATTTTATAATTGAATTAGATTTCATTATGTTGTGTCCGCTTTTATCTGCAAACTAAATGGGAATTAAACCAGAATCCTTTTTAGATGCCTGCTGCATAAACAGGATTTTCTGAAAATTCTTCACTAAAATCCCTGCCGGTGTTCTGCAAAGAATTGGCATTTGCTCTAATCTCATTTGTTAATTCTAATTCCTCGTTATTTACGGAGTTTGCCTACACTTGGAAATGCAAATAATATCATTTTTCTAATAATCTAGAAATTTTTCGTCTAAAATTAGATTAATTTACCTAGCATTATTTAAATTTTTCCTTTAATTGTTTCCCTTTCATCTTTCTTATATTGTTTCTTTTTATTAATTGGTGAGATTATTTCCTCTCCTGTTATATTTTCCCCTTTGTATCTATTTTTGTTTGTTTGAAATGTTTTGAAGATTGAAATTTTGATTTTTCAGTTCTTTTTAGAGTTTCTTGTTATTTTTTTAAAATTTAATAGCGACTTAACATTTGTATTTTATATGTATTTTATGCTTAACATTTGTACTTTACATGTATTTTATGCTTAACGTTTGTATTTTATAAGTATTTTATGCTTAACATTTGTACTTTACATGTATTACATGAATTTTATGCTTGCATTCATATTTTGTTCCATTTTGTTTCTTTACAGCCATTTATTTTTCTTTAATTGCCAATGCATTTTAACTTCTTAAAGAAATTTTTATGCACAAAGTTTAAATTGTTTTTGTACTTTTTTCTGCACTTCCCAGGTTTTATATTCATAATATGAGAATTAGTTAGTGTTTATTTATAAGTAAATAAATCAATATAGCATCTTCCTCCGTGCGATCATTTTTTAAAATTCTAGCAAACCAACATATGTCTCCACCAAAATTCAATAAAATAAAATACATTTTATTGTGTTTATATTCGCATCAGGATAACTTTCTCCTAATAATAAACTGTGAAACGCCTTTTATACAGTTTAAACTTTTTAGATTACATCTAACAAGTTTACTTGTTAAAATATTAAATTTGTACATAAGCTAGTTAGATATAGGACTATGTATATCTTATTTCATGATATACAAAAAGTACTTAGTGTTTAAATAAATAAATATAGATTATTCGTCGGTAGAGCTATTTTTTAAAAATTCAAAAATTAGTAGTCTCCAACAAAATTCAATAAAATAAAATACATTTTATTAAGTTTTAGTTTTGAAACTGTCAAAAAAAAGACTTGAAAAAAAGTTTTCTAATTTTTAAATATAAAAAGTTTTTTTTATATAATTTAAACAAATTAAGCCATTTAGATTCAGAGCTGAGTCGATACTTTCTAATGTCTTAGTTACTATTCATTTAAAAAATAATTATTAGTCATTTATAGAATATAAAAAGCACTTAATTATAAAAAATAAATAGCATTTATTTCGATATAGCATTTTTTAAAATTTTAAACATTAGTAGTCTGCTTCGAAGTTCAATAAAATAAAATATATCTTATTATTTTGATATTTGAAACTGAATAATTATTTTCTAATAATAAAATTTACGACATCTTTTATACGATTTAGATGGATTAAATTACGTAAACATACTAGATGGATGTGTTGATATTTTGCAATGTCTTAATTACTATTCATTTCTTTAAAAAAATTGTGCAACAAGGTTAGCGGTCTAATGAATGCATATAATTTTAGATAAAATAAAATAAATCAAAATTTAAGGATGCTAGTTTATCTCATGAGCAATTTATTTTGCTTTCTGCTTGGGCGAAAGCAGAAGTAAAGATAAAAATTGCGACGTTGACTCCTGTCGGATTACTTCAAAGGAACTTTAATGTGTGACTCGAGAATAAACATCTTCTGTTTTAAAATATAATGTTTCTTTACAGATGCGGGAGGCTGAAGCAATTTTTTAATAATAATTTCCTTCTTTTTGTAAATTCGTCTTTAGGAATCAAGAAATAATTACTGTATTTGAAAGATATACTCTCCCCGCTTTTAATCCGAGCTGTTACTAAGATTTAAAAAAAACATCTGTCAGTGATGTATTTCTTCTGTGAAAGCTCAAGAAAGATTATACTTCATTAAATGTCTTATGTTTTAGGATATTTTTTAACTAACTACTTGCATTATTCTCCCTATTCTTTCTTTATTGTAAGAAATTACTCTATGAAATACTAAGGTTAATTTCTTTTGAACATTTGTCTAATACATAGGATTTTTTTAATGGGATTCAACAAATTACAACAATAAAACAAATTTAAAAAGCATCAAAGATAGAAATTATCATAAAAATATACTAGTAATATAAGTAATCTATAATTCTAGTTCAAGTAACAGCTGCAATAAGATTTATTTTGAGCATTTGTCTACAATACATAACACTTTTGTAAAGGAATTCAACAATTTAACACTTTGGTGACTGGCAATTTTACACAGAAACTATGTCATGTCACCGGATACTTTTTTGTAATTGAATATGAAAGTAAAACGTTCTAAAAAACTCCAATGAATTTTGTTGAATTAGAACATCAAAAAGTTCTTCGCCGATACGTTCCGTCATGGTTGAAATTTTTGGAATTTTACTAAAATTCTAATAAAGATGTAAATACTAGGAAAAGTAATTTTTCTGTTATAGAGCGGACAAGACTAAACACGATACGCCAAGTTTTTGCAATGTTCTATATCGCCCTCGGTGTTATAAATTGAAACAGATAATGCAAGTGCAACGACGAGTTAACTCCTCACCAATCAACAACGTTTGGACATGAAAAGACGAGTTAACTCGTCACTGGTCAGCAAAGAGTTAATATAATAAAATAAACAAAAAAATATCAACGATAAAAATTATTTAAAAAAGTATTGTTCAAGTAACAGCTGCAGCAAGATGCATTTTGAACATTTGTCTATAATGCACATTTTTGTAATTGAATTCAACAACTTATAATAATAAAATAATCAAAAAAAGCACATCAAAGGTGGAAATTATCATAAAAAAATATTGTTCAAGTAACAGCTGCAGTAAGATGTATTTTGAACATTTGTCTGTAGTATATACATTTTTGTAATGGAATTCAACAACACAATAATAAAATAATTTTAAAAAAAATCAAATGTAGAAATTATCATAAAAAATATTGTTCAAGTAACAGCTGCAATAAGATGCATTTTGAACATTTGTCTATGATATATAATATTTTTGTAATGGAATTCAACAACTTATAATGATAAAATAATTTTAAAAAAATCAAAGGTGGAAATTATCATAAAAAATATTGTTCAAGTAACAGCTGCAGTAAGATGCATTTGGAGCGATTTGAAACTTTAGAAAATTATTCAAATCGGTCCAAATGCATCTTACTGCAGCTGTTGCTTGAACAATATTTTTTATGATAATTCTTTTCCTCGATTAATTTCATTACAGTATTTCTTAGTGTATTCGAGAAGGCATTGTCTTTGCCGAAAATTCGGACTCTAGGTTACAACGAATCTTGCATCTCAGAGTTCCCAGTTAGAGAGTTAGTTGAATCCCAGAGTTCTAAAAAGGCTTATCTGGAATTATGTCTATATATATAAACACGATAAATAAAAATTCTATGACAAATGCAATTCAGTATGTGGTCTTTCCAAAAATGAGTAGATTTCTATCAAATTTTTAACAAAATTCATTAAGAGGACACCTATGTTCTAGCAGCTAAAGTCAAATGGATACGATAACTACAAAACGTAGAACTAAATAGAACAAATTGGACACAAATATCAGTATCTAAAGAGTAAATTTGTACTAAATTTTGAACCAAATTCGTTTGCATGAATGACCGACTGTCGGTCTGTACTAACATACGAATATTAACAAGACAATTTATAAACATAAAGATTTACCTAGATAAAATTTGGTATTTACTTTCTACCAAATTGTAGTGCTGTGTCGACTTTAGTTTCAACGGTCCGGAAAAGAAATTCGAAAAGGACATCTAGTTTGGTTTATTGTTCTATGAAGCAGAAAATTCTATTGCGCGAAATTTTGGAAATAAGAATCTGAGCACTCGTGGTGTCCATATCTTTGCTAAATGCCTCTATTTTATACCGAGATGGGGTAAGGATAACAATATTAGAGAGTGTCTGAGGAAATTTTGGGACGCTATTCATATTCATTCTTCATGTGACTTTATTTCTTCTTAATTAATTATTCTACTTCTCTATCATACTACTTCTTATTTAATCATACTTCTTTATCATACTACTTCTTATTCAATCTTGCTACTTCTTATTCAATCATGCTACTTCTTAATAATACTAGTGCTTGATTAATCATTCTACTTTATAATACTATTTCTTAATGAGTCTTTCTACTTCTTAATCCTATTACTTCTTATTTAATCGTACTACTTCTTAATTAACTATTCTACTCCTTAATACTACTACTACTTAATTAATCATTTTACTTAAGAATACTATTTCTTAATTAATCATTCTACTTATTAATAATACTACTGCTTAATTAATCATTCTACTTAATAATACTATTTCTGAATTAATCATTCTATTTAATACTATTTCTGAATTAATCATTCCATTTAATAACACTATTTCTTAATTAATCATTCTATTTCTTATTAATGCTATTTATTAATTAATCATTCTATTTCTTAATAATAATATTTCTTAATTAATCATTCAACTTTTTAATCATTACTATAACTTCTTATAATCTACTACTTCTTAATTAATCATTCTACTTCTAAATCATTACTACAACTTCTTATAATCTGCTACTGATTATGTTTATGAATCTCATCATATATTGAAGAACTATAATTGTAAGACAAATTCAAAACTATTTTTACCCACATTTTGCTATTTTACTTTTTTTTAGATTGCCTTATGTGGGAGGAATTTCTTAAGTATTAATTACTTTCATGCTTCTAAAACTAATTTAACACTTCTAATTCTCCCATAAAATGTATTCCAACACCACACCTCCACTTCTTTGAGTTTATGTGGCTCCTACCTATTTTGATATAGTTGTAGGTGGACTTTATTAGAAAATAAAGGAAGAAAAAATGAATAAAATATTAGATTGTCAAAATTTCCTTTTTTCTATTGTTTTCAATATCTTGACCTCAAAAATGCTGAATGAATAAATCTGGTAATGTACACTGTGAATGAAAATGTGGAACATTGAGTAGTATTTTTAAAAGGCAAAAATGAAAAAGTTTCGTTATATGACTATTCAAGTAAAGAAATCAGTAATTATATAAAGAATATAATAGAGATGGATTATGGATATATTATGAATAAATTGAGGACGATATTAAATTACTGAACGAAGAAGGTTAGTATGATTTCTTGAATGGGAACATGTTTTCACAAGTTCTTTAGGAAGTTAATCAATGTTTATGTTCTTTTTTGTGACAATTTGCTAAGAACTTTTTGATATTAAAATGATTCTAATAAGTGCGAAAATTTTTCTTAGTTGCAATGAAAAACTTTAAATGGCTAAATGTGTAAGTAGATGAAATAAAAAAAATGTACATTTTTAAGCCATAAAATTATATGAAATTTTGAATCTCAAAATATCCTTGTTTATAGGGCATTATAGCTCAGAAATAATAAAAAAAAATAACGGAAGCAGGTAGTCTTTTCTTTTTTTGGAGTCAGTGGAAATAAATATTGTCTATTGTTAAATTATCTGATATAGGTAATGTATAACGGAAATAAATTTATAAAATACGTGATGTGATTTATGTTTACGCTAGTTACATTTAACTTCCTATTGTTACTGCATCTGTGCCATATTTTGTGTTAAGAGAAAATAATCTTTTATAGCATCTGCACAGTTTTCAAAATGTGGCAAACATTTTACGGTAATTTTTAAAATCATTAAGATGAGAACAAAAATTTCATTACACTATCCGCATCAGTTTGTAGTATTTACAATATTCACATTAGTTTGTAGTATTTACAATACCCGAACCAGTTTGTAGTAATTGCAATATCCGCACCAGTTTGTAGTAATTGCGATATCCGCATTAGTTTGTAGTAATTGCGAT
>JAOUZG010017606.1:1879367-1917032 GCA_026289955.1 Argiope argentata
GCATTAGTTTGTAGTAATTGCAATATCCGCATTAGTTTGTAGTAATTACAATATCCGCATCAGTTTGCAACAATTACAATATCTATACCAATCTGTAAAAAATCAATGGCTGTTTCGTCGCTACTATAATTTTGAAGTTGGACAAAGTCTACTGTTACATGATTTGTAGTACTAGTCTATTCACTGAGTCGAAAGAAACAGATTATTACATCATTTGATCAGTGTGCATGCTTAGAGAAAGAAATCAGTTGCTACATCCGCTGCTCAGTGTATGAGCAGGACATCTGTATTTTTTAAGAAAAGAAAATACAGCATTTATTCAAGGTACAACTTCAAATATTATATCACAAAATATATTGTTATAATATCTGTACTGTCTACAAACTAAAATTTAAAAAAAAAGACATAATTATTCCGAATATAAAAATAAATCTACTCTGGTAGAATTGGTGGAATTTTTGAGACTTTTATTGCAGCATTTATTTGTACAGTTAGACTATATTTAGATTAAGGATTAATACAGTTAGACTAAGGATTACAGTTAGTTAATACAGTTAGACTAAGGATTACAGTTAGTTAATACAGTTAGACTAAGGATTACAGTTAGTTAATACAGTTAGACTAAGGATTACAGTTAGTTAATACAATCAGACTAAGGATTACAGTCAGACTAAGGATACAGTCAGATTAATACAGTTAGACTAAGGATTACAGTTAGTTAATACAGTTAGACTAAGGATTACAGTTAGTTAATACAATCAGACTAAGGATTACAGTCAGACTAAGGATACAGTTAGTTAATACAGTTAGACTAAGGATTACAGTTAGTTAATACAATCAGACTAAGGATTACAGTCAGACTAAGGATACAGTCAGATTAATACAGTTTGACTAAGGATTACAGTCGGTATACAGTTAGACTAAGGATTAATAATCCGAAAAGTGTTATTACATTAAAACAGAATTTATTCAAAATAAGAGATAAAAAAACATTTTGAATAGAAACAAAATACAACTCCAATTTTTTCACATTCTTTCAATTAAAAAAAGGAATAGAAAGTGCTTTGAAAAAAATAAATAATAGAAAGAAATTTGAAAAAAAAAAAGCTATTGCGTCTTTTATCAATTTCATAAGTGTTGCGTCCGATAAACTCCAATTAGTATCCATAATAGACCTACATTCACAGAAATTTAATGATGCAGGAATTGGCAAATCACTTCAAAAAAAACTTTAAAAAAAGTTCTTTGCGAAATATGAAATAATACGAAAGCCAAAGAATAATACGAAAAGGCGATGCGACTTTCATAAAAGAAGTGCACCAAAGAAGCCCTCCAAATCTCCGTTTTTTTTTCCTTCTCCCTTTTCTATCTCTTTGTTTCTCTCAGCCAGCTTACAAATTCACGGCAGAACCATTTTATCGAAATAATTACTCGGAAAGCGTTTATATTTTTTAAAGCATTTACCCTTTTCAAGGTGCTCTCTGAATCATAAACGGCGCCTCATATTAAACATGTTAATGATTTTTGTTAATGATGTACTTAATAGACAACTTTCATACCCATCGGGACGTCCGCACAATACAAAAGAGATAAAAGCTTCCACAGGAGAATAAAGATACCGAAAAGGGAGGAGTAAATGAAGGAAAAAAATATTAAAATAAAAAAAGGAAACTCCTTAGTTTCCTCTCGTTCCACGTATATAGATTACAACGTATTTATTTCAGTTTTCTTTTGTGGAAACTAGGTGGAGCGCGGTTGCCATTCACGCATCAGTGAATTGCAAAGTGTTTAGAGTCAAAGCATTCAGAGTGCTTTCAAAATAAACACCACAGCAATACGAAATGTAAGAAGTGTAAATTCAGAGCATTATGGGTACAGGTGAGGACAGGTTTTAAATTCTTTTCGACTTCTTTTTTTTTTAACTGAGAGGAAAATCGATCCTTCTTTTTCGTTTTGTACTTTTAAATTAGAAACGAAGCCATTTTCTTCCGTGAAAAAGTGGCTTCCTATTTATTCTGTGATTGACTTGTTACGGGATGAAATTGGATAGGTCAGTTTTGTAAATGGATGGAGTAATGGGATATGACTGTTTGATTTGTGGCGATATTCGCCTTAACAAATTAAGTCTGAAATAAATTTTCTTATTGGAAAGAATGAACCTTCTTTTTAAATGAAATCATATTCTTTAGTGAAGGAATTAATTCAGAGCAAAGTGATTTAGAAAATTTTCGATTCAATAGTTCTGGGATTGAGTTAGGTAGGCATGTTCTGAGGAGTAATGTGATATGATATTTGATTTTTTGTCAAATTCACGGAAACAAATTAAATGAAAAATATTTTTATCAATTTTTTTCCACATTTATAAAATGTGATCGTTTTTCTTCATGAGTTTTTTTCATCGAGGAGGAATGGGATTTGTAGAATCTGTGAATGATTTTCTGAGATAGATTTGAGTTGTCCAATTTTGCAAGTCAATGGAGTAATGCGATATCTTTCTTTCTTGATTTGTTGCGATATTCATGTTGATAAAGTAAGCGGAAAAAAAAACTTTACTGGAAAGAATCAACATTTTAAAAATGTGATATTCTTTCGTGATGAAATTAATCCAGAATCGTTTTCCTCCTTGAGGAATGCTATGTAAAACAATTCTATAATAAAATTGTTTTCGGATAGAGTTAAGTAAACATATTTTAGAATTAAAATACGATTTTTGATTTATTGCTATTTTCATGGAAACAAACTAAACTAGAAATATTTTTATCAGAAACTTTTTCCAACATTTTGTATCTATTAGAAAGTTGAAATGTAGTTATTTTCCGCTATGAGAAATGCGATATGTATAATCTGTAATTCGATTTTCTGGAATAAATTTTGGATTGTCTAATTTTGTAAGTCGATGAAATAATGTGATATGACTACCGATTTTGTTGAATTCAGGTTAACTAATTAAGTAGAATATATATAATATTGTTACTTAAGGTAGTAAATTCTTTTGAGTATTTCTAAAATTTGATTGTTTTTTTCCTTGAGGAAATTCATGATAATTGTTTTCATCAAGAAGAATATTATGATATCGATTTGTCCCTGAGCAGAGTTAAAAATGCAAGATTTGTACGAAGATTGATAATGTCCCTTTGGAAATAGCAGAATGATTATTTTGGATCAAAATGCACAATTTTCAAACGCAGCCATATGGAGAGAACAGCTTAGTTGCCTGTACAATGTACAACAACGATTTAGGCCGATTAGTGCGCCAGTAAAGTTTCTATAATGATTCTTTTGGTAAATTTTCTATCGAAACCAAGACTACCGAGACTCTTACTTTGTGATAAACTTTGAAAATAATATTCTATACGTTTATAAATTATTTTTATGCGTTTTCCCAAACGCTGTTAATAACATATCAAGATTTGCAGTAAACCTAAGTAATTTATGAATGGTAAACCTTTTGTAAGTAAAAGAAAATTATTACATATCAAGATTTGTAAAAAAAGCCTGAGTAATTTATGAATAGTATGCCTTTCATAAGTGAAAGAGAATTATTACAAATCAAGATTTCTAGCAAACCTCAGTAACTTATAAATGCTAAGCCTTTCACAAGTAAAATAAAATTTACTATACAATACAATACTTTGCGGAAGGCTCAAATATTTTTACTCAATTTAATTTAAATTAATGGTTGAAAAGAAAATGGTAGAATAACATTCATTTAAAATATTTTTATTTTTAGAAATGGAATAAATTTTCTGTTTGCTTTGAAAATTTCTAACAAAATTTATAAAAGACGCCTATTAATATTAATCATAATTTCAAAATGCAGATGAGTATAAACTATATATGAAGCTCATGAAGCTCACGCTTGTTGTTTAACCCTTTATTTGGCAAGGATGTTCTTATGCAAAACGTTTGCATTGGCTCCAAAAGGAGATCTATAGTTCCAAATAAGTAGCATTGATATATCAAGCCTGCAATCGTACAAGAATGCTTAGGAAGTAATTAAACTAAACTAATTAATATGTTTTTTTTAATTTATTAATTATACATTTAAAAAAACATGTTAGTATATGCATATATTATTTACTTAATTACTATAAAGTACCCCGGCGTCCTGGTACAGAGGTAGCGCGTCTTCCTCGTGATCTGGGCGTCCCGGGTTCGAGTTCCGGTCAGGGTAGGGTTGTTCTTCTGTGCTCTATCTGGGAGGAGTGTGAATGCGCCCCCCTGTAAAAAGGGGCTGCGCAAGCAAGTGCAGGTGTTATCCTCATATGAGCTAGAAATCAAACTTCTGCCCTGAGTGCTATGGGGTACATACTATCAGAAGCCAACTATCCCTCTTTCTGTTATAAAGCGGATTATAACGGAAGCTTATATTTACTTAATATAACTTAACTTATTACTTATATTACTTAATATAACTTTTCACCATTTGCTATTAATTAATAAAGAATTTAGATGTTATTAGTATAAGGGTAATAAATTCGTAAACTATAAAAGAAATACAGATAATTAATGCAATATTTGCTCATAGAATACAGTCTGGCATTTAGTTCTTTAGAAATCGGTTGAATGAATGCAGTTAACATTTTAATAAGACACTTACTTTTTTGAAGTAATGCAATATTTTTTGGCATTTTAATTGAAAAAAAATGAGCATAGAGGCGGTCAGCTTCTTTGAGTCTTCTTAATTTTTTTAAATGCTTCTTTTACTTTTATTTTAACAACAGTGGCAATGAACTTTTTAACTTATCAATTTTTTTTTTGTTACTTCATCCCGAATCGGTAGAATATTTATCACATTTTTTTTTCATTGCATTGGTTCTATAACTAGATAAAAGGAGTATTTTTATTAAATCATTGAAGTCTCTAATCAATAGAAAAAGTTTGTTACAGCTTGTAAGCAGCTGATTGACGGTTTGATACAGTTTCTACTTTCATTAAAGTATCAGTGCACTGATGCGATTCCCGATTGAAAGGTGTTACACGTGAAGAATTTGTAAAGTGGGAGCTTTCAGAATCACGGTAGTGTTATTTTTATAAAAGGATGACATGAACCTTGCGATTTGACTGAGATTCATTGTTATGTTCTTATCAAGTATTAATTAATCGAATCGAATTATTTTTTGGAATATACTAATATATTATATGAAAGCATAATTGCATAAAATTGATTTCAAAATCATTCTAAAGTCTAAAAATATGGTTTTTACAAATATCAGTTGAGTTATAATGCCTTTTATTTTTTACATTTTGAATATTTCAAAAATACTGTTGCAAGATTCTCGACAGTAGAATTTAATCTTTTAAATTCAAATGTTTTGTAGTAGGATTTTCTTCAAACTGTTTAAACATTCTGTCTTTTACTATTCGAAGTTTGAAGATTTTGGGAAAGTGAAATTACTTTACCGAAAAAGGTAATGTGAATTAGATGGACGGGACATTTAAGTTTTTATTGGTCCTGTGACGCCACACACACACACACACATCATTAACACGATAAACGAAACTGGTGATTGGCTGTTAAAAATCACGTCTCCAAAGTCTGTCATAATTTCAAGACTAAATATAATTTATTGAAAAAATCTTGAATACCGAACTGCTCACTGAAGCACTTAATTTAAATTAAAAGAAACTAATATTCTCCGTTTGTAATTTTATATAGCTAGTCAAAATGCTTAAGTTTTTAAAGGTTCAATAACACTATGGTACTAGTATATGGTATCGGAGAAGAAAATTCATTAACATTTTTAAAATATTCGGACCTGCTTTCTGGTACAGAGATAGCGCGTCTTCCTCGTGTTCGGGGAGTCCCGGTTCGGGCATGGTTGTTCTTCTGTGAGAGGTGTGACTGTGTCCCCCTGTAAAATGCGGTTGTGCAAGCTAATGTGGTGTGTATCTAAGTCGTACTCTTGGCCTTAGTTGACGCTACTTCAAAACCAAGAGACGCTCCTTTCGGCTTAAATCTGCTGTTGTATAAGCAGGGGGCTTGTCCATGGTAAGTGTCATAAGTAACAACAACAACAAGGTTCATTATCACTATGGTACTATTATATGGTATCGTCGAAGAAAATTCATAAACATGTTAAAAATATTCGGCGTACGATTATTAAAATATCATGTCTGCAATATCTGTCACAATTTGAGGATTAAAATTACCTTATAAATAATCATAAATATCAAAGTGTTCACTGACGCACTTAATTTAAATTAAACGGAACTAATTTTCTCAGAGAAACATTGAATAGAGAAAAACATTTAGTTTTAGATTTTTCATTTAGCCCCCTTTATTCGATTTCTTTTCATGTTTGTTTTCTTTTAACAATGAGTCATAATATTTTATACAATAATGCTTTCTAAAAGGGATATCCAGAATATTAATTTGCCCCTGTCCCATCGTCACTATAGTTCGAAATGCGTGGTATTTCAGATACTTATTAAAAGTTAAGGTAAGCAGTATCTTAAATTTTAATGAAAGATTATGACCCAGTTAAGCCATAATTTATTAACAATATTACGCAGTCATTATTCAATAAGTTCAATGGAGCAACGTGGTGAAATCGGAAGCATCATTTATTAAATATCCATCATTAATAATGGCTGGATGAATCATTGTAAATGAAAAGAAATATCTTATTGAAACATTTTTTAATTGTTATGTATATTGTATTACTTGATTAAAGTCATGGAATTTCTTTTCACTGACTGGTTTTATAATTTCATTTATCAATTTTAACATTCAAATATTTTTAACTAATAAACCAACGGCGTCTAGGCACAGAGGTAGCGCGTCTTCCTTGTGATCTGGGTGTCCTGGGTTCGAGTCCCGGTTAGGGCATGGTTGTTCTTCTGTGAGGTGTGCAAATGTGCTCTCTTGTAAAAAGAGGCTGTGTGAGTGTGCCAGTGTCATCCTCATATGAGCTAGAAGTCAGATTTCTTCCCTCGGTTGTTCAGGGGTCCATACCCTCAGAAGCTAATGCACCTCTCTTTCTGTTGTAAAAGCGGACACATCATCATCATCAATGTTATTATTGTAATTCAACGGTACTAAGTTATTATCCGAAATTTGTATTATATTTCTTAGAGTTTTGCCTATTTGATACGAATTACAAATATTTTTCATTATTTATGTTGTTAATCATGAAGTTTATATTTCTTAGAGTTTTGATGAATGGAAGCGAAATATTGTTATTATAATATGAATAACATTTATATTATAATATGAAGCTTTTTTTAATATATTATAATCTTGATTGATCCAAACGGTTAATTGTCATTCATTTACTTCTTTCGTACATTTTTGTAGCAAACATTAAGTTAAATAATAGTTTTTCAGTAATATTTATGTTATACATTTTAATAATGTATAACAAAATGTTAATAATGATAATGACGACGAAATGCTTCTTTTTAGAAAACTAACCGAATATTTTTTTCATATTATTATATAATAGATTTTCTTACTATTATCTTTTATTTTGGTACATAAGTTTAACATCTCTAATATAGGCATTTAAAACGTTTTTAGCCATGTTGGAAAAGAGACTTCTTTTATAACATCTTTCTTTATAAACATCACCATCGTCAACAAATGCATCATTTGCTTGTTTAAAGGTCATTTCTAAAGTATCCTGGGAATCTGATTACATGAGTGTTATGTTTCATAACACTAGGTGAAAAAAACAGGTAAAGATATAAAAATTTTATGCATAAAAAGTGTTACTATTTGAATAACTGTTTATGAAAAGAATCGTTTTATTGAGACGACCTTTTAATTTAAAAAATGCATATTATTAAAGCCATGGAATTTCCGATAACTGACTAGTTCCACAATTTTATGCATTCATTTGAGTACTGAAAATTTTCAAATTAGTACATCATTTGAGTTTTTAAAAATTATATATAAAGTAGGAGCCTGATTACAATTGTTCTACATTTCTTACCAAAAAATGAAAAAAAGTGAAGATATACTTAGATTGCATAATTTTATATATAAAAAGATACTGAAAAATTCCACAAAAATCTAGAGCTCTCAGAAAGAACAAGATTAGTTTCAAATAGCTTCCAATTATTGATTCAAACATTAAAAAATTAAACTGGGTTTCAGGAAACAAATTTTATTATTTTTAAAAATGTATTTATATATTTTAAGTTGTTCACCATTAAAGAAAAAAATTCAAGAGCTCTTAAAAATTTAAAAATATAAATAAATCGTTTATAACAAAGGAAAAATTCTGTTAATTTTAAAAATAAGAATACATATACTTTCATTTGAAAGCAGAATAATTAATTTACGCCATTGCTTACCAAATTTTACTTTCAAACGGTGGCAGCAAAGGCTATTTATCATCTATTCTCATTCTCACTTTTATTAAATTTATTACTGTAATCTTAAAAAAAAAACTGAAACATATAGCGGAAAATTACCTTCAACAAGCATAAAATAAAAAAAAAAGGTTTTATTTCTTTTTTATCGAGTAAAAAAATCAATGTGCATTTTAAAAATCCTTTCTAGTCGCATCAAAAAAGGTGTACGTGAAATTTAATCCGTTTCAATATCTCAGACAAATTGCAGACCGTCTACAATCTGTCTACGAAATCTGTAATTCCCACATACCATTTTCTGCTGTGCGATAGTAACTATAGAAACAGATATCCCATTATTTACTTTTAGGGAGGGGATCTGAAGAGAACTATCTTTTGTCTTAAACGCATAAAATCAATAATATTTTTGTTATTGAATTGGAATAAATAAAATGAATGCAGACAAATGTACTGTTATGAATTTTGTCTAAATTAATTTTAAATATTTCTGAATTTTTTTGTAAATATTTGTAAATAGTTTAATTGTATATAATTAATTGCAATGGAATCACGTGACAGCGAAAAAAGACCTCTCTAAGGGGTTTTAAATAAGAATATCGCCAAATTTGACTAATTTGGCGCTGTAGGTTTGTTGGCAGCGTAATGTTGCTTTAGTAAAACCGTTAATCAACGGTTTTTACTTCACTCTATAATGTTTATTAGAAGTTGAGAAATAATTGCTTATTCTTAGAGATTGCTGGAGAAAGTTCCACGCTTACTCGGAACCAGTACGCAATTTCGGTGTTTGCCCCGCCCACTTTAGTTGAACAATATTTAAGGCGCGGCTTAAGGAGGAGAATCAGATAAGTTCGAAGAACAACCTACATAAGTTGGCGTAACTTGAGAGAGCGTCTTTTCTTTTTGACACGCGTTCTATAACTTTGTTGTTACACGAAATTAGTGGATTGAATAAAGTCAATTTGCTGTGTATTTGGAGTTTGTGTTACGTATATTTAGTACACGTTTTCCTAGACAATCAAGTTTGCATTTTCGAATCCTTCTTGTGAGAATTTTTGTAACAGTTCAAAGATTTGATTTCCTCTTTAATGATTGATATGTAGTATTAAGTTTAGGAGAGTTTAATAACGATAGATACATATTCCATTATTTTATAAACTTTAATTTTTATAAAAAAATTTACTTGAATACATTACAATACAATTTTTTCACAAAGTGTCTTCTAAATTTAGAATGAGTAAAGTGAATCTTCATTACGAGAACCGATGTTTATTGAAACTGATATTATATTTTAGTTGAGAAGAAAAGTCATACTACAAAAAATATTTTTAAGAATAATATTTTTAACCCTTTGCATTTGAATTTAATATGACACATAAGATTTGATATCACATACGCTGAGACATACTAGTTCAAAGGGTTAACATAACCGTTAAATAAATTAGACTCAAGAGATAAAGTCAAGTTTTTATTCATTTAGACGGAAATGTCATACTTGCTTTGAACAAAAAAAAATATAATTTAATATAATTGAGATAAAAAACTGAACAACATAAAAAATGGAAATGAAATCCTCGATCATAAATTTCAAGTTATCATGTGATAACATTATTATTTTTAAGTCATTTTTTGTCTTAATGTAAGCCATTAACCAGTTTAAACCGGTTTGAAACAATCACGAGGCTTCTATATCTGTTTCTATCCTTCTCTCTCTCTATGTAAGCATGTATATAATAATTTTTTAACTTTCATTTCAATTTTTCTAGCAAGCAAACAAAGTTTTTGAGCTCCACCGATTTTGAGATGAAATAATAGCTATGATGTCATAGTTTTACGTTAGCCGATTAAAAACGCATCTGCTTTCAAAGAAGCATGCATAATAATAATGCTATACTGGTAAAAGCAGTTAAAAATATTTTTGTCCATGATTTCGGAGATACCAAAACCTCCTAACCAAAACAACAACATGAGCTTACATGATAAAAATTAACAAAATAAATAAATTAATAAAAAAGTTAAAATAAAATTAATTAATTAAAGTATTTTGGTATCTTTATTAAAAAAAGGAACCAATGTTTAGCAAATTAAAATCTTCTGAACGATGTAACAAATGAGCAGGCCTTTTTTGAAATGCAAATTAATAATTTTTTAATAAAGAAATTTCGAAACAAAAAGAATTAAGAAAATAAAATTTATGCATTTAAAAATCTGAGTGATACGACAAATGCGCAACTATTCGTTTTCCTGTAAAAGCAATTTGATTACAAATCTAGGATTTAAACAATTATAGAAATAAGAATTATTAATATATCTTCAATTTGTAATTCAAATAACTCATTATTTGTAAACTGTAATTATTTTTGAATTCATAACTCTATAGCATATAAATATTCCCCCCGACGAAGAATGAATTTCTCTATTGGAAACATTTGATTAAATGAATACTTGCGAGTGAATAAATTAAAGAAATTGGATCCAAAGTAAGACAGGCGAGTATTAAAATTAAGAAAATATACAATTGTCCCCCTTGTTTGGAGTACTTACTTACCGGGTCTTTGAAGATTAACTTTTCACAAAGTAAGATTATGTGAAATCTACTTAAATATTTATACTTTTTGGTATTAAACCAACAAATATTTACAATCTTTTAAAATATGAACAAAAGAGTATTAGAACATCAGAGGATGGGATTTAATAACTGTTTAAGTACTTTTAGAAAGCACAGAACCAATTACTGATTGAATACCTAGCGAGAATACATAGATCGACGGTAAAATTTAAATTATCCTTTGTTAAAAGAGATTTAAAGCCTAGCCAAAAGAATGAAAACAAAACATTTTCACAGGAGAAGTTTTGAAAGGGGAGAAGCATTAGCTTTTGACATTTAAAATCCTTACTTAAGCACCGGGGTGTTCGGTATTAACATATTTCCCCATTCTGAGTCGGGTAAGAAAGTAGAAACGTTGAATTTAAATTCCACTGGGAAGCACATAGAGCTTATTTATGAGGAAATAAACAAACCAACTCACGAATTTTAACTTTTATGCTTCTACCATTTTACGAACATCACTAATAATTGGGATATAAAAGTCTTTCCCTGTGTATGTATGTATGCACCATTCTCTCAGTTTCAAATTAATCCAAAAAGTTTTTAGATTTCTTTCCCCAAACAAATAAAGAAGACGTTGAAGAATGGGGGGAAAAAAGGGCTTGATGCCTTCCTCGCATTTCCTGATGTATTCTTTAAAGTTATTTCTTTAAATATCTCGAGCCACCTGAGAATTGTTATGAAATCTTAGATCCCATCCCGTGGCGCATTTTGGAACTGGAAGCGCCATTGGTGAAATGGCTGGAATGAAACTCCACCTACGAAAATTCCTATCAAAAGGAGGATTACTTCTAGAATCTTCTGTTTCTTTTTGGTGCTGGTATAACAATAAAAAGAATAACATAGACGGTAATTCCTCTCGCTCCTTTATTGAATAGGATTACATATAATAAAGAGCAATGTATTTGTCGGATCCTTCATCTTTTATGAGAATAAATTAAGTAATTGAGAGACGATCGCTAAATGGATCGCTCTAATCCTTGAATTTACATTTCATTCGGTGGTTTGGCTTTTAGCATTTTCCAGAAGTAAAACCCCGTAGAGCAAAAGTCATCGTGATTTAAATAACACCCAGCGTCTATTGGTACATCTTAAGCTTTTAAACATCCCCTTTTCAAAGAAAGAAACCTTTTATTCAGATGCAAATCCATGTTGATCGCAACGGGGGGTTCGAATTTCAGGAGTAAACATTCCTAATTGCCCAGAAAAAAGAAGAGAATTTCGCTATAACAGATCTCGATTATGTTGTCTTCTATGCGTTTGAATAGATATTCTTGAGTTTCTGGGAATAAATTAAATAGTTTGTACCTGGAAGTTAGTTCTTTACAATGCATGTTTTTTTTCTTCTCTATTTTATTGTCAAGCGCCGTAACGGTAGGAAGCCTTTAGCCATTGTTCAGTTTTACAAAAAGAAGAAATTCGTAAAGCAAGTAAATGCAATATTGTGAATTCGTATTCGGAATTTTAAATAAAGAAAGTTGTGTCATTTAATAAACCTCTTTGATTTATAGTTTGATTAATTAATAATTAATTTTATAAACTTTTACAAAAAGAAATTTTTGTGAACAATATTGTAAAAACTGTTTTTTCTCCTGAAATGTGACTACTGTTTCCAAATTAATCAAAATTAATGAATATAAGTTAACACATCACGAAAAGATTGCAAATGTTTTCTTAAAACAAAAACACTGTTGTTGGTATGGAAATCGAAGGAAACAAAGGTAATAAAGATTTAGAATTATACTAAACAAATTCATTAAATTCCTTTTTTTAGTAGTCGCTGTTTAATTTATAAAAGGAGATTTTAAAACTGTCGAGTCTGAAGTTCTTGAGAACACATTATTATCAAAATAATAATAATAATAAATTGATATTTATTTTAGCAAATAAATTTATTTAAATTGTATAATTAGATTCGGATAAAGATTGATTATTTTGCATGATTACTTATAAATTTTTTTCACATTTTTGAGTGCAAAATAAAGATAAATAATTGTAATCGCAATAAAATCGAATACGAAATTTTGACAAATTCTCCCTTTTTATATCTGTATCAGACAATAAAACACAATATTGAAATTATAACTGTCTTTCTATTTGTCTATTTGTGAGCATGATAATCAAAATATGTATGACACAGACGAATGAAGAACCTCTTTTGAAAAAAATTCTACAAAATTTGAAGGTGTCCATTTCGAGGAAATCTGTCTGTCTGTCCGAGTAAAAGTAAACATGATAATTACAAAACTTCAAGAGTTAGACAAATAATTTTTGTCAAACTCTTAACGTTTTGTATTTAAAATATAGGTTCTTATTTAAATTTGAAGCAAATCTAAAATTACTGGTCTTCTATCTACCGGTACTTGTTGCCTGCACGGGCACATAAGGACTCAACAACTGAAGGGATTTAAATAAATAAAATTTGACATACAAGAAACAAAGGAAACACATTTCTCTCATCTCAGCTTCAGTGAAGAGTTTCTTTAAGTTATTAAACAGATCAATCAATCTATGAGTATTTAAAATTATATATATACTCTTTACGTATGAAACATTTGGTAGTACATTTTATAATTGAGTCAACAACAACTGAGTCTAAAGTTTGTATCCAATTTTCATTACTTTACACTCCTTTACTGAAATTGCAGTATTCCTTATTCGTAAATGTGAAGTTATGCTATCGATTTTTCTGTCAACTTCCTTCTTATTAAAGTTTTTTTTATTTCGTTAACTGATGTAACGAATTTTAATATTTCCAAATCTTAATTATAAAACAAGTAATATAAAAAAAACAATTTTTTTAAGATAATTTCCTACTTGGGCTAAAAAAGAATATTTTTATTTTAGTTACTTTTTATTAAACAATTACAATTAGTATAAATATGACAGAATCACAATATTAAACGGCAAATTTTCTGGCAATTTTCCATTCTCCTTTCTATATATGGTGGCTGAACTCGCAGCCCAAAGCATACAAATCAAACGCCCTACCAACCAGACTATCCCGGCCAAACAATTACAATTACTATAAATAATTGATTAAAAAATTATACTACCTTTTGAATTTTTCAACACTAATTGAGGATTCTAAGCCTATTGTAGCAACCCAAAATGCGCGCTTTTTCTACATAAGTTGTGCAACGCAATACAGATTAGAAATTTCTAATTTTCTTTATTCTATATTATTTTAATTTGAAGGTACTTCAAAATAAATCGGAAAAATCGATTATTTAACAATGTTTAGTTTTAAATGTCCCAAGCATTAAGAAAATAAACAGGGTCGTTTGAAATAATTGACCGAAAGCACGTTAAGCCTAACCTCATTAGTATGCGGAAAAATCAAACTGAATTTGCTACTTATTTGGTGGCGGGGAAATGAAGCTTTTTGGCGAGAGAATAAGTTTTTTTAATTAATAAAAAATTAATGAATTAACATTTTTAAAAACTGTATTAACATTAAATATCTTCCACTACAATTTTAAAAAATTTATTTTAACTTATTGGATAAATAAAAAGTATTTTATTAACGACTGAAAATTTGATCAAAATATATATATATGTGAGCTAATAGTAGGATAAGGCCTAAAAATATAATAATAGATCATTATTAGTAATTTAATTGCCTTTATTTGACAATATTATCCCTAATGATGATAAATTGCAAAGATTGCCTCTTTTTAACAGATTTCTTTAATAAGAATTTGAAAGTCACTTTAAGCTGAATAAATTTCGAGTGGTGTTCCTTTTTCCAGTCCATTTCATCTTCCCAACGTAAAAAAAACTTTCATGGCGTAGAGCCTGTATAATTTTCGGAAATAGGAACATCACGCTGCAAGTGATACGTTTATTACTTAGAACCTCCTATTTGCCATCAATCATTTGAATAACAACTTAACAACGCGTTACGTTGAACATCAAAACAAACTTGTTTTTGAATATTGGCCTTTCTTATACCATAGGTGACTGAAAACGTGAGAAGTGCTTCTGAAAATGTTTACCATGTTCAACTAAGCTGCTCAAAAGAATATAATTATAGTTTTTTCCTTTCTATTTGAAACGGGTTTCTTGTATTTGATTAGGGATTTAAAGAGGAGGATAGGGTACAACTAAGAAAGATATAAACCAACCCACTTCTCTTGGAAAATCTGTGATTCCATTAACGTGAGAAATACGATATAAAAAAGTAAAATCGTCCTGCCTCTCTTTTTTTACTTATTATTAGAAGTGTTCAAAAAATTGTCAGCAAAGGTCAGAAGATTACGTTGAAAATGTGAGAAATCTAGCCATTTGAAATATATTAAGTATGAAATAATAATAACAAAAATTAGAACTTTGCCTGTTTGTCTATACAACAACTCAGTGCTAGAGGATGAGATCTAATATACTATATTTGGTCTAAAATTATAAATCTTTTGGAAATTTTGAGCATTATCTCTGTGGGAAGTTTGTGGCTGCTTATGTGCATGTAAATTTGGTAATTCCAGCTGGCTGGAATATTTCTTTATGAAACCAGAAATTCAAATTTAATCAGATTGGGGACGAAATACGTCACACTCTATGTATGTGCCTTTTCGTACGTATGCGAATGCGATTGCTCAAAGATTCAATTCGATAAATATGCAAAGTTGATTGTGAAATCTTAACAATCAAATCTATTAACAACAGGTTTTGAGAACCATCGACTAAATATGGAATCATAGGCCCAAATGCCATCATCTTTATACAGCGCAGATAAATACAAAAGAATCATATACCTACTAATAGGATGTGTAAAGCTATGTATGCGAGTAGAAGGGAGAATTATTACCAATACTGATTTTTGAGATGCTCGTATAAATAATAAAATTTCAATTTTTCGCCTACGGATTTTTCACCTACGGAATTTTGTTGATGCCAAAAACCTCATCCCAAAAACAACATCATGTTCTGACATTATAAAAAAATTAGTCATTAATCTTTTTTCAAATTATATCACAAATTTGAGGACTGATTAGAGGGGGGGGGGTTACCTTATAAATTGATTTCAAAATATTAGAACACCTATTTTCCCACACTTCTTCTTTTATGGATACATCTTTCTATGTTGGAGCAGCTACATTTTTTGAGTCGACCAAGTCCTGATTTCTTTGCGCAAGAAGAGATAACGAAAGGTGCTGAAAATATGAGGATGCTGACAGAGAGTGCATACGATGTTTACACGGACCACCCAGGTCGGTTCGTCCACTGATGTGGTAAAAGCTCATTTTGAAAGGTATTATTATTTAAGTGTTAGTATTCACTTAGTTTTTATCATCTCATGATTGAACGCTCTATCTCTCAGCCTAAACATGCTTCCCACCGATAATAGATCCTTACACTGAAAGAAACCATACTTCATTTAAAGATAGTAGCATTGAAAGATTACGTTTACTGCTTGTAAACTTACTTTATATAAAACTGAAAAAGATGCGTTCTTAATAATTCTGAAGATTAGTATCTACGTGTAAAACGAACGGAAACGTAATGACTTCTACGTACATGTAATAGAAACCATTTTTATTTCTACTTAAAGAATGGCAACTGTCCCAATGTAAATAAACTATTATCACACAAATTTCAAATTGTTTCATTCAACGTTTTTAGAGCTACAAATGACTGTAATTAATGACTGACTAATAATTAATGCAGCTGCAAAATATTATTAAACATTTTATAGTTTAAAATCCATTCATCTTTTTAGTCAGTGGAAAGAAAATATAAAAAAAAGCGAGAAACAAGCTTCAGGAAGTTTAAAGTTTAATCTAATGCAAAAATAGGCTTAATCATTACCTAATGGATATTCGTTATGATTTTCCCATAAATTTTTTTCATATTTTTAAAAACTGTTACCTTACAAAAATTATCTTAGTATGATCTTATGATAGCTGACTACATTGAAAATTTCTTTTTTCTACCAAAATCATGATTTTTTTTTAATTTAATATTTTCAATGCTTCAAGAGGTTTCTTTATAAAACCCTAAGAATTTTGTTTCTGGATCAGTTTTTTTTTGGGGGGGGGAGGGAAATTACATGGATTTTTATATTTGCATTTATATACGTTTTAACGATATTTTATCTCTAGATGCTGTTTTCTCAAATTATAATTCTTTCAGAGAATTTTCTTAGTAAAAACTTCATAAATTAAAATCTAATGTATAATTTTTGTTCAAATTTGTTATAATTTCTCAATATGCTTTTACAGTTGCTGAACAACGGAAAAAGACATTTTTTTAATCTAGAAAGATTTTATAGTTTTTTTATGCTTTTCAATATAAAAAAGATTTAAAATTTTTTGTTATTTATAAACCAAACCTCAGTCTTTCCAGAATGGATAGAAATATAGCTTATTTTTAACTCATAAATTCGAAAATATATTTCTTATGCTATCAGCAAATAATTTGATAAATCTCTAAATTAGAAATCTTTCGCATTTCAGCCAAAACAAAGTCCTTTTATTCAATTTTAAAAAAACTTTTATGGCTTAACTGGAATATTTTAGTTTTATTGAAAGTTTATCAATCTTTTTTTATGAAAATATTCAAAAACATAGCTATTTTCGAAAATTTTTCAAGAAAAATCATACTAACTCCATACCGTGACAAAAATTACCTTTTCGATGATATCAGTTTTATTTCAGTAACAATTTGTCTCTTAATTTCAATAATATTTTTCAATCGATTTAAAGCTTCATTTAAACGATGCGTTTAAACATTATGGGGGAATTAACTTTCATTTAAACATTCAATATCGTGCTTTTGGCTCCCTATTAGAATTTTCACTTTAACTTTAATTTCATAGGGTTTTTTTTTCTTCTTTCTTTTTGTAGGTACCGATTTTAATGAATTTTTGTTTTTCTGTCGATTCTCACAATTTTTTTAATGCATTACAATTTAATATTTAACAATTTAAAAAGTTAATAATTTTAGGGAAAATATTAGTTGCAAAAGGGGGCTAATATATTAAATGCTAAGTTCTGTTATTAACATGGAAGCAATGTTCCTGATTAACATAAACTCAAAGATCCAATTTGTCTGTTAATTAAACCGAACTGAAAATCGAATTTTATTATTCATTTTTTTTTCGATAAAATAACCATTTTTTTCAAAAAGTGTGTATAAGTTGAGGAATTTTAACGATGAATGGATTTATAAAATATCGTTAGTACAAAATGATTTTTTATAATTCAAAAAATCATTTAAATAAACGGAAATAAAAATACAATTAAATACTTAAACACGTAGAATGAGTAAATTCCATTCACATTCAGAAAATTTTTGAACTGGAAATATGTAGAGAAACTTTACGTTGTTAGGGGAAGAAGAGATATCGATATTCTTGATAATAATTCGTAGCAAATTCTTGATAGCATTTATTAAGTTATTTTTATGATTACAGGTAAACAGTTTTAGAAAAGTTATGACTTAACCCTTTAACGGGCACAAGCTGTTTTCTTTCAAAATTTTCATTTTACGTTATATTTGGAAAAAATAAGCTCATTTATGAACAAAAAAAGTATTTTTATTAAAATTTTGTTGTTGTGGCTGTAGTTTATTACAGGGGTGGAAACACATATTTTCCACCGTCCAAAACAAACAATGACATATTACTGACTTATTCAATGGAAAAATATGAAATATAAATAATTTCACAAGTAAATATGATTTTTGTAAAAATATTTATCATTAGTTATTTCAAAATTTAAAATGTATTAATTACACATGAAATAAGTGGTAGAAAATCCAAATGTAATGTAAATTACCAAATGTATTATTTTAAACTATTCTGGTGAAACAACATAACAAGGAGCTGAACATAAAGTAACATTACATGTTGAATATGACATTTTTGTCCGTTTCTGGTTAGTTTTGGAGCTACAATATTTGAAAAGTATTTTAAGACGGTGGTAAGATATTTACCATAGCCTTAAAAAGGGTTAAAAATTAATTTAATTAAAGAATGTTAAACCTAGTTAATTAGTCATTTTTCGCAAATCACTAACATACAGCTATAAAATTATATAAAAAGTTCTTTAAAACAAAATGTAATTTATTAAAGAAATTAAAGAAATTTTGAAATATTTCCGCTTACTGTTATCTTTTGTTATTGTTTTCTTTATAATCAACAAAATTTAACATAAAATAAAATATGCATAACATAAACAAACATACTAACAAAAAATAAAAACTTGTACAATAAACTTACATAAATACGATTCGAGACACGAACCAAATTTTTTTTGACAACTGTTTTTTGACAACTACGCACACTTCGGATCGGAAACGGCCGTGGTGTCCTGGTGGCAAGGTCTTGTCTCGTTATCCGTAGGATTTTAGATTCGTGACCTGATTTCACTGAAGACCCGTTGTGTAAAGAGGTCTATTGCACACTAAATCCTTCAAGGTTAAACGTCCTCACGCCGATATGGTGTGACGTCAATTCAGGTGTCGTCCTCGTCATCTGACTGTTGTTCAAAATTACGAGGTTCGTCCCCAAATAACCTTGTGTTGCTTTACAACGGAACGTTAATATAATTAAACTTCGAAGTGGCAGTTGAATACATTTATTCTGGTGTGTGTGTGTGTTTTCCCTCCAGGACACACCTATACAGACAAATTTCAATAGTAAAACCAAATCTAATTATAAAATTTTATCCAAATGATTAGAGTTGTTTCCTTGAAACATGAAAGAATGAAATTTATGTACAAACAGTTCTCATTAAAAGATATATACATTTACATGTTTTAAAATTTCCATTGCAACTATTTTACTACGTTCTAAAATATATTCCAGAGATATTTTTATATACTTTTTACTTAACGTTACTCTAACTGAGAATAATTTAATTACTTTCACCTGTTTTTATAAGTTGAGGATTTATTAAAACATTAAAATTATCTTAGTTGATTTTACTATTCTCTTATCATAAGATGTAGAATTTGCTTAAAATTGTTTCTTTACTTTCTAAATTAAAGTCCTGTATTAAAAATAGTTTTTATTTTTTAATTATCTTGCTCATTTTCTAAATACTTCCATGAAGGTTTAAAATTCAAGTATTTTAGGGTGATCTTATCTTGAAATTGTGATTTGAAATAGAGATAAAGAGCAATTCTGGTGTTACATAAACCAGATATAAAAAAATTTCCCTTTTCATAAGTTGCAACACTCAAATCTTTTTTTCCAATATTTTAATATAGTTTAAATTATTAAAAGGCTTTTTCATGCCGAAATATTTTAATTAAAGTGGAACTGTAAACGATAGGATTTGAAGAAAACCCCCCAGAATAATAAATTAATTTAATGTGCACATAATAGTATTAATAAGTCTATTTTGAATATTTTGTGATTTTCCTTATAGATTTTTAAAACTTTTTATTGAATATCACCTGACCATCGTTCTTTAATCTAAAACCATACTTAAAATAAAATGATTATTTAAGGCACTTATCCCAAGATTTAATCTAGAAAAAAATGCCGGAAGCACTTTTAAATTTCAAAGATTAACACTTATTTAAGCACACATAGTACATTGAGAATATTTCTTTTCAAACTTTTTAAAGCAGTAAAATGATTATAATTAAAATGCTCTATTTTTCAATTCCTAATATCAGCTCACACTTTCCCTATGTATATTTTGTTCGAATTTTCAATCGTCAATACATTTTTATACATCCACGCAAATTCAAATACATTTTTTAAAACTTTTAATAGATAAAATTTCATGTTAATACAATTTTTTGAAATATTAATTCATTAATTAAATTAAATTAAATTTGATACTTTAAATAGAGTTTTAGCAGTTTGTATTGAAAAATGTGATCAACGATCAGTAGCTCAATCGGTAAAATGCAAGGTTTTCAGTATTTTTTCTGTGAAGTTGAAGAATGCTAATTAAATTCTCGCGAAAATCAATAATTTTTTGATAAATTATTTATTTCGATTGCAATTATTTAATAAAAAGAAAATAAGTTAAAAATTTCCTTTGTTGACCTTAGTAGGAATTGACTTTAAAATTTCTTTTATATTACTTGTTGTATAGGAATTTATTAAGCAATAAATAGTTTACTAAGCGATCTGTTATGATTAAACGGAAAGATTTAAAATAAATACTTTTAATGATTTTCAACCTTATGGTTAAGATGATAGCCGTGCCATTTAAAGTAGTGATACTTTTTATCATTTAAGGATTCTTCTAGGGGAGCTCTTCAAATATGAGGATGGGCAGTTTCCATCACGTTGGTTTATTCTTGCCGTCTTGATGGATACAGAAATGATGTGTGCTTTTGCAACCCTTACCGATAAGGGACATTCCACATACAGGATATGTTGTCCCGTGGTCGGTAATAGCACTTAGTATTCAATCATAATTCCCAGCAATGTTAAAGCGGTGATCCGATCATATAGATTTATCCTTTAACTTTAAAATGTCGAAATAGTCGTTTTAATACTTTCCGTTTTCTTTGTCTTTGATTTTAAGCATTCTAGTAAAATAAATATCCATGTTCAAATACATTTAATTGTATTTCGATTTATTCATTGTATTTTATTTAATATTTTTGTATTTGAATATGGGAAAATATTTCTTGCCTCAAAATGGCGATTAAAACAGCACTCTGGGCTAAAAAAAGTAAATTACCTTACTATTTTCTAACTTATTTTAAATGAAGCCCATTTTCTTTTTATAACACTTATAGAGACAACTATTCGTTTCCTTCGCTTTTATTATCAGATCAATATCGACATCACATATAAATTAATACAATAGAAAATGAGCATAATGGCGATATTAATCATAATTGGTTTCTTCAATAATTTAGATTATGAGTCAGAAACAAATGCTAAAAAAGATAAGAAATGTCCTTGAAATGCATTAGATAAATCTATGTAATGTAACTAAATGAGATATTTAAGTTGACTTTCTGAAGAACCTTAAAACAAAGGTATCACCCTTATTTTTTTTTTACTTGAATGGAAAAATAAAGAATACCTTCATTTTCTCATCTAACACTCTGAACAATCAGTTCAACAATTTGAATTGAGAACATAAACTATCCAAGAAGCATTGAATTAACAGCAGGATCACTGTATTTGATGAATGAATCCGAATTGAAGAAAGAAGGAATTAATGAAAGAATTCGGAATGATAACTGAACGAATCCTAGAAAAATTGGAAGAAATTCCTGGATTCCTATTAGTTTGTTATTTTTTGTTATGGGCAGTGTAGAAGGACAGAGTCTTCACGTTATTAAGATTTCTTAGCCATGTTATGCCTTAATCCTTGAAACTGTGGTGATTGCTATGCATATAAGCCAGATAACATCCCTCGGACCGAAGTGCACTTTTGGCCCAACGGATATGTTACTCGGCTACTAACCTGAAGATTCAGAGTTGGGGCCTAGCGCTATCCGCTACACCTAAAAAAACCTTGAATATTCAAAATAGTGAAATAACTGTAACCACATTTTCGAGGATAAGGTGAATTACCTGTCCCTCCAAACACACACAGACAAAAAGACAATCGTATTCTTAATGTGTGGAAGTATGAAAGGGAATTCTATATTAGGAGTTATTAACGGTTATTTGGAGGATTTATACACTAAATTGGACCTGAAGGATCTATCTTTCAAGAAGACAGTCTGACTTCTAGCTCATATGAGGATGACACTCATACATTCGCTTGTACAGCCCCTTTAAACAAGGGAACTGATTTACACACCTCACAGAAGAACAACCATGCCCTGACCGGGAGTCGAACTCGGGACGCCCAGATCACGAGGAAGACACGCTACCTCTGTGCTATGACGCCGGCTTTAAGCAAAGTAATACATTATAAGAAGCCATTAAACTTATCCTATGCAACTGACATTTAATACTTTGTGTGCCATTTATATCATAGCTCCTTTACACATATCTAAAGAATTATCAGATGCATATCATAATATTTATTCATAAAAATATTAATAGCCATGATATAATAAGTTTTAATTTCACGTCCAAACGATAGATAGAAAATAACCTTACACGCGTATTAACATTTACAGTAGCGACGTGAAAGCGAACTTTGAGCCGACAGATGGCATCGGAATCATTAATATTCAACTAATAATCATTTTCAGCATACACGGAATTGCTTTCAAATCTATCACTGGCGTGCTCAAATTTTCATTTCCTTTTTGTTCCGGCGTTAATATCCGATATCCATTTTGAAATTGCTTTTGTCATTCCGAAATCTCTGTTGTTCCATCCTTTTCTGGAATAGACATAATGCCGTCTCCCCACTGTCTCTGGGGTTCAATTATGCCAGTTGCGATTAGCCCCCGAAGCTTCGAAATCTTTGCCAAGTACAAAGGCTTTTCAACGAGATTGCGTGTAAGCGGGAAGGATAGAAGAGGCCATTTTTCACACGCGATATTATTGTCTTTTGGCGATTGGAAAACGCTGTTTGCTTAGTCAGAGATTTCAGATATGGATTTTGTGTAAATTGTTTGTTTCCCATCTAAAGTAGTGGCGCTTTTGCATTTTGGAGTTTTTCGACTTAATTATTGGTGCGTTTGAGATGGATGTTTCACTGCCAAGAATGTATTTGTACATTGGAAGACATAAAGATGTTTTTAGTTTTGTAATTTCTTTTCGATATTTATCAAAAAAAAAAAAAACTCGAATATGGCAATATTTGTTTACTTTATTATTGCAATTTGTGACCATTCTTCATTGCTGTTACAGAAAGAAAATTATATAATTAACTATAAAAATTGTATTTTATGGTTACATTAAAATACAATGTTTAGTGTTGTAAATTAATTAAATCATAAAAATTGTAATGCAATTTTTATACTTTGTAAACGAAAAACAACACCATTATGCTATCTTGTTTTCAATAACGTCGCTGTATTTTCACTATATTATTATAGTTTCCTTATATATCTTCGAGTCCTCATCATTATTAAGCATTATAAAATATTTTATAAAGAAACTAAATAAAAATTTTACAGTATATATGCTAAAAAATGAAGATAAATGAAAGCAGTGTTTAAAAGCTATTATTAGCGTACTTAAAGATAGACATTTTTATTTTTAATTATTTTTTTATCTTTCAGTCTGATCCATCGTTATATATCATTTTTAATTCAGCGTTATTCATAACTTATCATTAAGTATATTTCAGTATTGTTAAAAATTCATTATTCATTGTCTTGAAGTTATATACATTTTTTTTCTCTATCTTCCCCAGGCTACGCTACTGCTATTAATATCTAAATAGATTAACCCTTCTTTGCATGATTTTTTCTTTTTTTAAAAAAAATCAGGATGATGTAATTAATGCTCTAGATTAAAGGAAAAATATTTTTAAAAAATCTTGGTGCAAATAAAAATATGTATTATGTAAAAAACAATATGATGGAAATTTACATCATCATGCATTGTCACATATTTAGCTCAGTACTAAATAAATAAAAAAATATTCTTTACTAAATCTTCTTTATTCTGTATGATAATTTAATTAATTAATTATTATTAATAATAAATTAATTCCCATAAAACAATTTAAAATCTCGCTCATTTCTTCCAGTCACAACAAACAGCGGAATGACAAGTTGTAGGCCTGGTAATTGACAGTGATGTTTGCTATTTTTTGACAACTGCGTTCTTTTGTGCGCAATAGTCGCTTAAAAAGTTGCCAGCAACAACAAATTTACAGTACAAGGGTTTTGAGTACCTTTTTTTGTTGACTAAATATTATGATGGAAATTTCCATCATCATGCAAAGAAGGGTTAAATCCATTTATCCATTCATTGATAATTAATGTCAAAAAATATTTAAATACTACATTATTATCGAGAACGCGAACAATATTGCAAAATTTTAGTTGAAAGAAAAGGTAGGAAAATCAATTACAATATGCTTTTTTTGCAAATATAATTGCAGGTGTCCTGTCCTAAGGGTAACGCGTCTTTCTCATGGTAGTTCTTTACCTAGTGTTCTGTGTGTGAAGAGCTTAAAAGAGCCCCCCCCCCCGTAAAAAGGAGTTGGGCAAGAGAGAGTGTGAGCGTCATCTCATATGTCAGTCAGAGTTTAAAGTCAGACTTCTGCCCTCGGGTGCTCAGGAACTCTTATTCTCAAAAGCTACTGCAGCTCTCTTTCCTCGATCTTCTGGATTTCGTTTGAATTAGAGTTCAATCCAAGGGGGATAAGCAACAACAACAACAACATGACAAGATAATCAAGTTAATAAAAATGTATAAGCAATGTAATTCAATGACTAAATTAATTTAGCTGATGATTTAGAATAAAATCAGTGAAATAAAAATTTATGCGTTACGATTGACTAATTATTTAATATCTCAATTCTTAATTTTTCATTCAAATATTTATAACCTTAAAATATTGGATATTTACCATGAAAATTAGAATTTTAATTTTTTTTTTGACAAAATGCCATTTTGTAATGCAAGTATACACAGTTAAATAAACACAAATTAATGTAATTTGTTTATATCCTCATATGCCTGATTTATAAGTTCATATTTCATGACCTTAGTACATTTTTTGCAACTGTAATTTCATTAATATTGAATGGATTTTATCGATTCATATTCAGCCGTTTTTAAGCTAATAATTGTCCTATTATTAAAGCAAAATCATATTAATTATGCATTCTGTTATAAAATCAAAAAAAAATTTTTTTTAACAAAAAAAAGTGAACATGGGTGTTTTTAACAAAAAATTCAGGTTAGTTCAATGGTTAATTTTAGACTATGATTCTGCTTCAATCCCTCATATTAGATAAGCTATAGAGAGGTTGATTATCCCTCTGATTTGAGTTCAGATATCTTAGGATATTCAAGCATCCCAATTTGTCTTTTAATAATAAAACAAAATTCTCTAACCGTAATAAAAAACGTGATGGCTATTTGCGTTTTTAAGAAATTAATATAAAAAATGATGACCTTATTTTATGATGGCTACTAAGAGGTTGGTATCCTTTGAGATTCTTTTGAAACGCTTTCTATTCCGGGAATGCATATGGGCGAGCATCTCGAACAAAGAAGGCATGCACTTTGGGTATGCAGTCAATACCACTTAATGAAGGGAAAAATTCAAATTATTTCATTGCAAGGGCTTTAGTACCTTTCATTACTGATAGAGTTTTAAAAATCTTATCCTGATTACCATATAAATTGTAACAAATAAAAATGATAGGAATTGTGAAATATTAGGATAATATTAACACTCTGATGTCTCTTAAGAGCAAATAATAGTCAATAACCTTTTAGTGTAATATGTTTTTAATAAGTAATTAATTGCAAGCATCGCAGGTACACATATGTAAAAAAATATAAAGTCATAAGTATTTAACTGCATTTTTTTAAAAATCAAAGGCCATATTCATCACACACACACATCGTTTGTTTTAAAACATTTGTTTTTAAACGCTACCCGTTCATTTGATCGACAATTATCAATTCATTACAACACAGAATAATTTAAAAAGTTAATCCAATAAATTAACAGTCAATTTATTAAATATATTACAAATTAATCATAGCTTAAACACAATCTATTAATTTTTTAGCTTTGATTTTAACATCGAATAATTTAAATGTTAAACGTATAATATATTTATATGTTATTAATAATATAACATTAACTAAATGCGACAAAAATAAAGCTTTTCTTAATAGCGGCTCTTTTTAAAGGAATCATAATTAAAGTGAATTTTAAATAACACTCATTAACCTAACATGAAGTGAAATCTCCGCGTCCGCTTCAAAAAGATTAAAGCGATTTCATTTACGTTATGTTCTTTTCTTTAAAAACAGGAGGACCCTGTAAATTACTTTTCCTCCAAAACATCCGAATATAAAATATAGCAAATATAAGAATTCAGGGAATTCACATCTCAATGGCGGCCTCATTAAGGAATTTAATAAGATTCATAATTATCCTAATAACTGCATGCAAATTAAACGCTATTTCAATTCGACATTCTCTGGCGAATAAATCGTACGTCTTATCTCAAGGGCATACACTTTAGACAAGGCGTTTTTAATTCCCAGCAGAAGTCTTCATCAAAGCTGAATATTTTTTTTCTTCTTCTTTTTGACAAACACGAACAAAGCCATTTAGTAGTTTAATTTAAGAACAAAATCCTAAGACAAATTACTAATTCAAAAATTTAAAAACCATTTCTTTTCTTCTTTTTTCTTTTTTAATTTTCTTGTCTAAAAGGACATTTTTAAAACATCTTCATTTGCTTAAGCAAATAACTAACAGCTAGGGAAATAATTAAGCAACCTGTCATTTGTCCACCTGAAAAATCCGAATATTTTATCAAAGAATTTTAATTTTTTTTTATTTTTACCATTCCTTTAAAGTTCGAACCGTGTACTAACTCGTCTTTTTTTCTCCCTCAGCGAGATGCAAATCCATTCAGAGTTCTAATTGAAAAATCAAATTGAGTTTTTAGCTGCATAAAACCCGTATAACACTATGAGGAGTGTGTGTAATTTGAATCATGGCCATATGAATAAAAGATGGGACTCATAGTAATTGAGTTGATCGGACATTTACTCTCCAGGGAAGAGGAGAGAGCTCCCAGAGAAGAGAAGATGGCAGAAGAGAAGAGATTTCGATGCTTTTTGAATAATAGACAAGCTTTTAATTAAACTGCGGGAGGTAAACTTTTTGTCATTTAATTAAAATACGAAACAGAATCGTGTAGATTTTGATTTCGTTCGAAAGTATTTATTTCCATTCATTTCTTTTTTCTTTTTTTTTTCTTCTAAAGGAATGTTGGGAAGAAAAAAAAATCTTAAATACGTGAAGAAATTTGAAGAAAATGTATAATTTCTTTTTTTTTGTATTAAATTCTTTTTGAATCTGGTTAATCTCCTAGTTTAATAAAAATCTCAAAACGGCGAATTTTTCCTTCACTGATATATATTTTTTTAAACTCTAGTATTTCTTCGTCATCGAAGCTCCGGTGTTTTTAGAGATCAAGAAAAGCTTTGAAAAAAGAAAAAAAAAATCTATTTTATTTGAGTGTTAGTTAATCTTTAGTTTAAATGTAAAAGATTGTTGTATTTTTTTTCTGCTGGTTTGTGATCGCGCTGATAAAAAGGATGGAATATTTTGCTATTTATTGAATAGAATTTAAGAACTTTTTTTTTCATCCATTTGCATAAGAAAGTAATAAATTCAAAGTTTTCTTGTAGAGATTAATCCTAACAAGATATCTCAAACTTTCAGAAGGAGAAAAAAAAGAGAAATGTTATATTTGAATCCGTTTAAAAAATAATTTTTTATATTATTTTCGTAGCTTTTAATTCCTTTCACTTCTCGTGTAAGAACGATGGATATACTAGAAGCCTTTTATACTAATTGAATTCAATCGAATGAAAAGTAAGCTTTTGCAAAGGATTTGACGTAAAAAAACATTCCGATTGTATTCGATAAATGAATTCACATTTATAAATTTTAAAAAATGCAAAAAAATAAAAAAGGAATTTTAAAGTTACTTGCGATATTTGTTTATTAAAAATTGTTTTGAAAGCAAATCCTTATACTCAAAAAAAAACATTTCAATTTCTTTTTTTTAAATTGTTCTAGTCGCAATATTGCACATTGGAAATTTTGTTCTGAAATGCAAAATATGTAAAAAATAGTTGGCAAAATATTAAAAATACACACTCAAAAAGTATTTCAAAGCCCTCCACAATGCTAAAATCTTAATGCATCTATACAAACACTGACTATAAAACTTGTATTATATTTATTTTAAAATTGATTTTTAATAAAACACAAGCATTTAATTACATTTCCTCATCTACTTGATTGAATTAGCATCCTTAATGTGAAGCTCCACTACGTTATGTTGCTGTTGTTACTTATGGCATTTGTCATAGTGGACAAGCCCGCTGTTGATACAGCATCAGAATTAAGCCGAAAGGAGCGTCTCTTGTTTTTGAAGTGGCACAAACTAGGGCGAAGAGTACGACTTACCTACACACTCACCACAGTCACTTGCACAGCCCCTTTTATTACAGGGGGGCACATTCACACATCTCCCAGATAGTACACAGAACAACTATGCCAGAACCGGCACTCGAACCCGGGACTCCCAGAATACAAGGAAGACGCGCTACCTCTGCGCCAGAAAGCCGACTGACTACGTTATGCTCACCAGGAATAAAAAATGAGCCTTAATGACAAGATTGGATCCGAATACAGAGTGGCAAAGATAATTGGATACTTTTGAAATAACCTGTGTTCAATTTTGGAAAGAGGGACAAGATTTGGGGTACATGTGAGATTCTTTTACTTAGCATCAAGGAGTAATGAGAATGAAAAGAATGTTTTTCTCTTATGAAATGGTATAACCGCCTTTTTTGTGAATTTTTTTTGAAATAATGTGAATCTATTAACTTGTTACATAATGGGTCCAATGACAGATTCAAATTCACTATAATTGAATATGAATCTATTACCATGTTTCAGAATGAGTTCCATAGTTCCAAATTCACTGTTATGATTGATTGTGAATCTATTGCCATGTTTCAAGATAAAATTTATGGTAGATACAAATTCATTGTTATGGTTAAATGTGAATATATAACTATGTTTTAGAATGAATTTCATGGCATACTCGGATTCACTCGAATTCACTGCTTCTTCATCGAATAGAAGTTAATTACTATCCATGAGGTTCATACATGAAAATTAAATCACCAGATAATCTGCGAGAGGTACATGGACAAAAAAGTTTACTGTGAGCAATTTTTGAGTCACACAGGTATACATATAAAGTAGTATAAGTACTTCATATGTATTTAATGTAAATAAATACATATAAAGTATTATTTGCACTATTTACTAATACTTTTTGTGCAATTCTCTTCCTTGATACCTGGAGATTAATTCTAAATGACAAAAAGAAACATATACTTATATAGGGAGTTCTGCTTATTCAATTATATTAAAATTTTCAATCCTGTGTTTACAAGTCAGGAACAACAAGTCCACACTCTGAATTCAAATCAGCTAGTCATCTTTAAAACATTTTTTAATAAAGGCATCTGACCTTTTCTTCTTCACATAGGAGACGCAGTTCCACCCCCCCCAAAAAAAACGAGTCGTATCTGTTGCCCAGTGTCGACAAAAAAAATACTTGCAAATGATCGGTATTTCATAATTGGACAGTTGATTATGCTATATCGGCACAAGGCTCAGAATAGAGATATTATGCAAATCATACCATTGTGTTCAGAGATATTCAGCAATTTCATTACATAAATAAAAATGGAAATTTTTTGAAAAAAATAAAAGGATTTTTTTTTTGTTCATGAGTATTATAAGGTGAATGCTCTGCAATCATGAATATTTATCAATTAACATATTTTCTTATCAAAATTTACTGATTTTAGGACATTTCTGAAATCATTTCATCGCCATCCAATACTAACTTGACTTGTTCTTATAGCATTGAAGGGCTGACTTGATTTAATTATAAGGTTACGGCGCCGAAGGGTCCCAGACCCGAAATATGATCACACCGAAGAATTTCCGTGTTAACAAGCCTAATGTGCGTTGAAATGTCCCCTACCCAACTGGTATTTCGTGGAAGTTTTAAGAAGGGTGACGAGAAGGGAGGGGATCCGCTCAAATGCGGTCTTCCTCCTTTAAGTACAGTTCAAAATTAAGAAATCCATCCCTCAAAAGTTTCTTTGATTAGGATCAGATTATCAAATTGACAAAGTAAGGATCTGTTTAAGGGTTCCATAAATTTTTAAGGGGTCATAAGGTTTAGAAATATTCTTGCAATAATTTCATATAGTCTAATTTTTGTGTTCCTATTTAATTCACAATAATTCGTGAACTTGAAATGGTTAAAACTAAAATCGAGTGTTGCTTGTATTTTAAAATATTATTTATTAGAATTTTTATTTCATGCAGTTAAATTCACTGACAGATCAATTTGGTTTAATTTTTTCAAAGCCAGCTTAGTTTTTAACTTTTATTTTTTACATATAAATCTAAAGCTTTTCATTAAAATTTTTAAATACAGTTTGAGTATTTGTTTTTTATTTTTACACAGTTTTGTTTTGATTTTTTCCAAATTTAAATTTTTGCTGGTACACGAGATATTGAAACAAAATTCTTGAAGGCCATATGAAATGAAATATTTCCGTATTTCATTTCATATCATTATTTTTTTTAAATTATTTATACACAGATTAAAATAGAATGAATAAGAAAAAAATTCGTTTAGAAATTGTGAAGAAGGAGGACTTATACTAAAGGTATGAGCCTTCATTAAAAAAACGAATTCCAAACTTTTTCAGAAAAATCTATTTTTAACACAGGTTAAAGCCTTAATCTCTTCTCTTAATTTGAGTATGTCTGTAGTGGGTCTTCTCTTAATTTGAGTATGTCTGTAGTGGGTTAAAAAAGTTTGCATACACAGCTATGATTATTATGGAAAGGAATATTTTGGAAAGCTTAATTTTTGACAGGAGTATTTTGTAAAGAAAATGAAAATTACTTTGACAAAGTTTCCTAAATTATTTAAGAATGTTATAAAGAAAAATTAGAAAGAACATTTTACAAATTTAATCACAAAAATATTTTGAAAATTTTTCTTTAAAGTGGAATTAAACAAACGATTTCTTTGTTGTGTTCTTCACTCTGTCAAACCAGTAAACTTTGAATATTTACTTATAGTCAGTTGTAAAACATGTCAGCAAGAGTTTGCATATTCCGCAAGGAAAAGTTTTTTGCATGCTAAAACGTCATTTATATGAAAAAACGCAAAAGAATAGTCTTACGGAGTTTTGTAAAAAAAAATTAATTTATTATAAAACTCCCTTTTAAAGACTCATATTAACCATATTTAAGCAGTTACAATGACAAAAAGCAAAGATTACAAATTATTCTATTTCTTTTTCTTTTTTTTAATCTTCCGTCCGAACATTTTTTATCCACTCTATTGTTATGAATTTTGCGTAAATTAGATGTAAATATTGTAAATATTTATGAATTTTTGTATAAATATTGTAAATATTTGTAAATAGTTTAGTTGTGTAAAATTAATTGTAATGGAGTGTCAGCGAAAGAAGATCATTCTAAGAGGATTTACAACATAATATCGCCATATTGGACTAATTTGAATATGTAGTTGGGTTGGATACATAATGAGGTCTCTAACGATTTTTACTACATGCCTAAAATGTGTAGTAGGGAAGGAGAAATAAATATTTGTTTCCAGAGAAGGTTGCAGAAAGTTCCATACTTATCTGGAACGAGCGGGCGGTTTCTGAGTTTGCCCACTTTTGGCGAAAGCTATTTAAGGTGCGGCTTAAAGAGGGGGATGAGATCAGTTTGGAGAACAAGCTACATTAGTTAGCTTGACAGAGCCTCTTTTCTTTTTGACGTGCATTCTACAGCGTTGCTGTTAACCGAAATTAAACGAGTACATAGAGTTAACTCGCTGTGAATTTGTAGCTTGTGTTGCGTAAATATAATAGATGTTTTCCTAGACGATAAAGTCCGCATCTTCGTATCGCGCTAGTGAAAATTTTCGAAAAACTATATATTCTCAAACATTTTATAAAAGATAAAGAATACTAGGGATATACTGAAATTTCTTTATTGAATCCAGTCAACTGGCTTACGGACAAAATTGTTTTTTGATCAGATATCAGATTAAAAAAGCAAAGAAATTCTTATTTTTTATATATTTTTTATTATTTAAATTGACCTTATCAGTGGACATGAAAAAGGCCATCAATATTTAATATCTATAATATAATATCTATAAATATCTATAATATAATATTTTTGTATAAATATTTAGTATTTGTGAAGAAGTTTCAGGCATAAATTTGAGATGAATAAAATTCTGTTTGCTGATAAATGTTACAAAATTTAATCTCTTTAAACCAACTTATAAATGTTGTGTAGATATTTCATTAATAGATTATAAATTACACAAGTTATGATAAGTATACAATTAATATATTGTACAAGTTAAAAGATACAAGTTACGAATTCATTATACATACGAAGGTGTGTGTTTTTAAAAAAATAACTCGTTACTTAATGTTATTTTTTTAATTAGTTGACGCTTGTAAATAGTGATTTCAAATCACCTGAAATGTTTTGAATGAGTAACAATTTAGTGGCATTGATTAAATTGAAAGCATTATACATTTCATTAAAGCAATAGATTGTTTGAATGATTTCCAGTTTGAATCTTTATCTTATTGGAAATGCAGATAAATTACTGATAGATTTTTTCGTGTTGTATAACAGCTGGTATAGACACTGTATCATTAAACCGTTATCGTTTCGTCAATGGCAGCATCTCTAAATCAGTCTAAGTTCTAATAACTCGTTTAATCAACGCAATTTACCTGAACAGGTTTGAATAAACAAAATTTTATCGATTTAGAGCATTGAATGTCATTGGCATATTATGTACGACAGTTACATTAACCAGAGGGCCGCGACACACACGTGTGCAACACCCCCATCCTCCCCTTTTTTTTCTACAAGACGCATCGTATTGAGCGACACTCAGTGTATCTATGAATGTCTGATTTTATTATCTGTTGGGCACATCTTTTGGGGTTGTTACAGATGAAAGTAATAAAATGCATAAGCGACATCAAAATAAGCTTAAAATGGATAACACTAAAACAATTTGATAAAATCCTACATCGCACAATGCAGTTCACTTCAAATGGAAGTGCGTGTAATGGGTTTTAATTCACCAGTCCATTTGGCAGGGTCTGACTTAGTCTAGTTGAGGCCCGGGGCAAAAACTTCTTTGAGCCCCCCCCCTCTGCTTCACTACTTTAGAAATAAACATTCTGGAAACGTAAAATAATATTTATATTCGATTTAGGGGTCCCCACTTATATGGAGGCCTGGATGAATTGCACCCGTATGCCCCTGCCTTAGTCTGGCTCTGCCACTTGAATTAGCTTAATCGTTTTATTTCTTGATTAATAAAGGATGATTTTACTGCGTGCGAATTCAATGCTCGATAAGGAATTTATATTACAGAGGAAGGAATTATATTATGGAGTTGGACAATTGATGTTGTCCAAAGGATCTTTCCTACCTACGCATGGTACATTGGCATTTGCAGAAAGCAAGAATTCAGGTTTAGGTCTTTTGCAGAGGAACTGTCTTTTCGATTTCTTGTCGCATCCTCTTCGGCGAATATCCGTCTATCCTCTCTCTCGTGAACTCTGCCCTCTGACTCTTGGCTACCACCGGAAGAACGCTGAGAGCCCTCTCGTGGAGTTAATTTACTGCACGAATGCGAATTACATACAAAATATCTCGCGGCTTGTTGAGAATCATTATCCATTTGACAGTTAGTTAATGGCTAGAATAGGAATCATTATTAGTTTTATTACAGAAATCGATATGTATAATACTAATTTTTAACCTTGGTATTTTTCTTAACACTTTAGTTGCTTATAATGCCATTTGATTCACACCAGTTATCTACTTAGAGCTTCTTTCTTAACACTTTCACCGCCATTACTCATATTTGGCATTCGAACCCTCTTCTAATTAGATGACCTCTTCTTTGCTCCCTTTTAACTATAATATCAAAAAGGCAATCTAATTAGTTAGATGGTTCGACGCAATTAGATAGTAATTAGGACTCACTAGTGAGTCACAAGGCAGTCGACGTATTACTAAAGTAAGTTATAAAATTTTATAAAGCTTCAATCAAGTACAGGGCATAGCAACGAAAATATTAATATCAGTATAAATATTGAGCAAGTAGATTTTCCTCAACGTACAGCTGATGTGTTATATTAAGCAGTTAAAATCTCATCTGATATATGGACCATCTTCTAATTAAATGACCTCTTCTTTGTTGCCTCTTAACTATAATATAAAAAAGGTAACCTAATTAAGTAGATGATTCGACGCAATTAGAGAGTGATTGTGACTCACAAGGCAGTCGACGTATTAACTAAAGTAAGTTAACTAATTTTATAAAGTGTCAATAAGTACAAAGAATAGCAACGAAAATGTTAATTTCAGTATAAATATTGGACCAGTAGATTTTCCTGAATATACAGCTGGTGAATTATACTAAGCAGTTAAAATCTCATCTGATGTACGGATCATCTTCTAATTAAATGACCTCTTTTTTGCTGTCTCTTATCTATAATATCAAAAAGGTAATATAATTAAGTAGAGGGTTCGGTGCAACTAGATAGTATTTGTGACTCACTAGTGAGTCACAAAGGAATTAACATATTGACTAAAGTAAGATACAATTTAAAAAGCTGTCTAACTATAGAAGGTGTCAATCAAGGTTTGCAACATAGCAACGAAAATGTTAATTTCGGTATAAATATTGGACCGGTAAACTTTCCTCTGTTTAAAGATGGTTTAACGTGATGGGCTGCTTTGGCCTGCTGGTAAGGTCTCGGGTCGTAAGCCTTAAGGCTTCAAGCTCTAGGCCCGATTCCCCCAAAGAAACTTTTTGTAAAGGGGTCTGTTGCATGTTAAATCCGTCAGGGCTAGTTAGGAGTGCCTGCTACGGTGTCGTCCACCTCATGTGACCATGGTTCAAAATTACGAGGTCCGTCCCAAAATAGCACTAGCATTGCTTGACAGAGGAACGTTAATATAACTAAACTAAACTGTAATATTAAGTAAATAAAATCTAATCTCATCATTATTGTATCTATGATCTATTGACCCTGCTAACTTAATGAAATCAGTTTGTGGTAACTAACAGTAAGCATAACGAAGAGTGGAAAGACACCACACACTCTTAACGACTTATCGATAAGGGAAAGAAATTACTACTATTTTTGGCAGATTATTTGTCTTTAGTAGAGAGATGTTTTGATTTTAGAGCTTAGATTTTTAATTGATAATCGAAGGAATAGCCTACCTTCATTTAATTCAATACAATGCTTTACCTGTTCTGATTCAATTCGTAAGCTGATTTCAGGATGTTTCATATTTAAATCTGTAATTAATTCATTGCAGGCAGGAGACTGTAACAACAGTAACAGCGCTAGACAGCCGTTAACTAAACGCTTGTGATTAATAGAATTTGGGAAAAACCATTGCCCAGAGCTGGCTAGAAAAAATTTGAAGATTGCCCCAGTTTGAAATGAGTCAAGGCTGTATTAAAAAATAGATTATTCTTATAGAAATATGATTTTTTTAACATTCTTAACTCTTTGCACTCTGATGGTGCCTCCGACTCACCATTCAAGATTGCGCGTCATTTTCACGTTTTATTTATTTATTTTTCAAATTTAATTGTTAAAAACGCTTACATAATAGTTAAGAGATGATGATTAATTTTTCAAAGAAATTCAATTTGAAAGAATTATATACATTTATTTTTCATAGCAATAAACAAATCTTTGTATTAGGTGAATGATTTTGCATCTAATTATTTTTCGGAGTGCAAAGGGTTCATGTTTAAAAAGTTTTCTTTATACATTTGAATTTTGTTTGCAGGTTTATTTTTTTAGGAGGTTACACTGATTTTTATATGTGCATGAATATACATTTTATTGTTATTTGTATCTTTAAATGCTATTTTTTCAGTTTTAATTTTTGGTAGAATGACCTCACAGGTTTAAAATCTAAGGTATATCTTTTGCTCGAATTTGGAATAATAGTTTTTCAGTATGTTCTAAAGCTTTTAAGCAAGAAAATGTATGCTATATTTGTTTAGAAAAAAAAATATTTTCAAAAGAAAATGTCATAATATTTATCATTTATAACTCACTGTATAAAGTGTGCATATATTATAGCTTATTTTTTCAGTTCTGGAGTTAAATAAAAAATATTTTTGAAGCTATCTGCAAAATGTTAAGCAAATCATTTTGTAAACCTTAAAAAGTTTTTTTACTCCTATTTCATTTTAGTTAAAAAAAAATCCACTTTTTTCTTCAATTTTCAAAGAATTTGCTATTTATCTAGTACAATTTGGTTTCAAAGTTATTTCTTCAATCTTTTTCATGCCAAAATTCAAAACTATAATTTCGGAAACAAGTTTCCAAAAATTAATTTTGAACGCAATTAAATCATAATTAACCTAAACAGAAGAAACAATGGGCCTGCTTTAGCTTCTTTTTTGTCTTTTGCTTTATGTTAATGAAATAACTATATATGCTCCAAGATGGATGTTTTATGATGATCAATTTACACGTCAAATCCTTTCTAATAGAGATTGTTATTCATGCTAAAGAACATACAGAACTCAGATTGAAGATCGCATTAATTTTAAGCATAGGATAAGATTGAAATGTTTGTCTACTTTCTAAATTTATCGCAAGCTACAGTTCGATGTTCTTTTCTCTAAGCTCAAATCAACAAATCAATGATTTTCTAAAGAGCGAGATGGGACTCACTTGAGACCGATTTTAATGAAACAGCGCGCCGAGCCGTCACAAGAAAGCTCTTAGAGTTAATCAGATGTCTCGAGCAACAGATTAAATGCAACAAATGCAGATCACGGATTTTAATTCCCGTGTCCAATCAAACCTGCCAAGCAACGCCAGATCCCACTTTCTTCAAGCTGCTCTAATAAATAGGGTTGTCAAGTGTCTAGAATGTCGCCAAACTCGTCGCCAATTCCGAAACCACTCAGATCGCTTAGAAAACAAGGACAAGGTGATGAAAATATTCTTCAGAATGATTTTGGAAATTTTCTTGCGCATG